>CM042428.1:41996373-42033873 GCA_023631565.1 Gymnocephalus cernua | reverse complement strand
GTAAATAATCAGGACTTTTAGCGTGTATAGAGCCAGACTCCATGTAAATAATCACTACTTTTAGCGTGTATAGAGCCAGACTCCATGTAAATAATCAGGACTTTTAGCGTGTATAGAGCCAGACTCCATGTAAATAATCAGGACTTTTAGCGTGTATAGAGCCAGACTCCATGTAAATAATCACTACTTTTAGCGTGTATAGAGCCAGCATATTTCCACGTAATACGTCTCCGTAACAGCAGGCGGCGCTAATCTGTATTGTCGCTCAAAAAAATGAAAACCGGCAGCTGATTGGACGAACGCGTCACGTGGGTCTGGCTGCTTCTTCCGGCTTTTGGATTTTTCAAAACACGATCTCATATTTTACTAAAATAGTTCACCGAAATGTGTTTCCATGCAGTTTCAGATCAACAAAAGGTCAGTTTAACAGATTTTGAGAGTCTTAGTCACGCTCATCCCGCTCGCCATTTCCGGGTGCGTCCTGACTGCCCTCGTCTCCAGCTGAAGAAGTCAAATCAAGAAACTGTCCGACGGCCGATTACCGGCCCGGTGTGTCAGGGCCATAACTTGCGGCCCCCATTCATCTGTCTCTTGGGGGGGGTCAGCAGGAAAATAGGTGGACCTGCAGGCCTCTGTTGGCTTTAGGCAGAGAGTAATGACACCCCTGGGACCACTCAAAGGCCTCCAAATTGCCCATTACCGAGCAGTCGAGTCCTCTAATTTATTTAGGGCCCTGTGAGGATATAGAGCCGCCAAGAATTTCTGAACAATAAAATGACATTTAAACAGAAATAGCTGGACGATTTTTAGGGGGAAAGAAGGCTTGAACCCTTGTGATGACCACAGCTTTTCATGCATTTTCCCCACGTTATGCTTGCGTTTTTGTCACTTTTTTCCATTAACAGCAGTATATTCACCACTAGACCTATTTATTTGCACTAGTTTTACACTTATTTTTTGGAATTCATGGTCAATAAACCTCATTTATATGCCATTTTCTAATTTTTGTGTGAGAAAAAAATCTGAAATTATGAATGATTTTGACTAAAAGTTAAGATCAGAGGAATGAAGGTGATGGATATAATCACAGATCTGTCAAAGTTTACTCAGGATGACGCTATGACATTGAATACAACACCCAAAATTCAGTGAAAATAGGAGATCTGATCCTTAATTTCCTTTGTGAAGAGCGTCTTATGGAAACATCCGTGCTATTTTGGGTCAAATTATTTATTTATTTTTGTTGAATTTTTGGGCATTTCTGCCTTTATTGGACAGGAAAGCTGAGATATAAAAGCGGAGAGAGAGAGATAGAGGGGGGGGGGAAGACACGCAGGAACCCTGGACCTTCTGCATATGTGCGCCCGCTCTACCAGCTGAGCTAACCGGCTACAAAAAAGGGTCAAATTTGACAACATGAGGGTTTAAAAGAAGGTGAATTTCAGGTGTGAACCGGCCAGACATAAACCACATCGCTACCAAGACCCCCAAAGGTCAGACTGCAACAGACAACCGCCTAAAATAAACCACTTTGTAGTCGGGCCAGACATTACGCCTCGACCCCCCCCCCCCCCCCCCCCCTCCAAATCAAACTGGTTCCAGTAAAACCAGGATGGGGGGGGGAAGTAGAACTACTGTCTGCATCAATTCATACTGCAAATTATGGCTGCACGATATGAGGAAAATATGTGATTGCGATTTGATTCACGATATTGGAGGGAATGATCATGTTAGTCTCATTATTCTCATTTTCATTGAAAAATATTAAAATGAAAAAGACTGTAGTGTGATTTTTGCGAGGATCTGTACCAAAAACAAAGATTTTATTATGCACTTTCGCCGCATAAATTGCAGATTTCCGCAGAAAATATGCGATGCTTGCATGATTTCATAATCCCCGCATTTTCGTCGCAAAAAAAAAGTCACATATATAAAAATGTTGCGTTTACTTCACACGAGAGCAGCCATTTTCCCCTGTTGCCATGGGAACGTGATGAAGTGACGTCATTTCGCCTAGTGAGAACACGGTGTTGGGGGGGGAATCACTTTGTTTTCTCTTTTTCATCAAACCGCAGTTTTTGCAAGTTCCCGCAATTTCATCGCACAAAACTGCATAAATATCCCACATATTCCATCACATTTTTTTAAAAAAACGTGCCGCATAATCAAGGATTTTTGCCCCGCAACAATCACAAAAAAAACTCTGCGTTTTTCTGGAGGGACTGGCTAGTCAACCACGGCTTGATAAATCTAGCACACAGAGATTATTTGTGTAAAATGTAACTGCCGTTCTTTTGTCAGCGCGGCTTTTTATATTCAATTCAACGTTCAACTGAAGAAAGTTGGAAATGATGTCCTTTCATTTGTTCTCTAAATTCAACAAGAGTGTATTTCGCAGCCAGTTGATATGGATATAAAAATATTAGTGCTGCCCCCCCCCCCCTCTTAGCCGATTAGTCGACTAATCGGTCGTTTTGGTCTTAGTTGACTAAGATTTCTTTAGTCGATAAGTCATTTTTTATGCTTATTCGTCCTTAATTACTTATTTCCAAGCAACTCATGAGAACATTTCTGGTGAACACGAGATTTAAAGTGGTGCTTTTGCAGGATTAATTTCAGAGAAACTCAGTTTTCCAGATGGTTAATTAACTACATTTATATTGAGCTTTTCTAGTCTTAACCAGCTCTCAAAGAGCACAGCTCTGTCGATTACATCAACTAATCGATTAGTCGACAGA
Organism: Gymnocephalus cernua; assembly: GCA_023631565.1. Taxonomy (NCBI): domain Eukaryota; kingdom Metazoa; phylum Chordata; class Actinopteri; order Perciformes; family Percidae; genus Gymnocephalus; species Gymnocephalus cernua. The sequence goes on along the minus strand of CM042428.1, from coordinate 42,031,135 downwards.
ATCACATCAGTGTTAGTCGACTGAGAGTTTCTTTAGTCGAGGACGGCCCTGAAAAAAAAAAAAAAAAAAAATATATATATATATATATATATATATATATATATATATTGTGCAGCCCTAAACTCAATATAGAGACGGACACATTAACATATACAAAGACGTGTCCTTCATATCTCTGGAGACCGCATGAAGGACCAATAGGCAGCCACTGCTTTCCCTCCAGCCGGACTCTTCCTGAGACATCATCCTCTCTCTCTCTCTCTCTCCCTCCCCCTCTCTCTCCCTCCCTCCCTCTCTCCCCCTCTCTCTCCCTCTCTCCCTCTCTCTTTTTGTCTCATCCCTCGGTCACAGGAGACGTACCCAGACCGCGGCAGGCTGTCAAACGTCTCCATGGCAAAGCAGACGTGAGAGGAATCACGACGATGTGGGCGAGAAGAAGAAACACCCTCCGGCGGTCGCTCGCTCGCTCGCACGCACGCACGCACGCACACGTACTTCACCTCTAAAAAGAAAAGGGAGGTTGCCGTTGCCGTTGCCGTTGCCGTTGCCGGGGGTTGTTCCACTGTTTCTCCTCCGCGGCCGCTCGTTACCGGGCTCTAATGCTCATCATTAGAGTTTGATTTTTTGACCACCCCCCCACCCCCCCCCCCCCCCCCTACGCCCCCCCCCACGCCTGACACACTTAGGCTCTCTGTCATCACAAGTACTTTTACTCACTACATGTTTTCCCTGTTTGTAGCTGAAATACTTCTCTGGAATGTAATGATTGACCAGACTGTACTATCATTACGTCACGATACGTTCTCACATCGTCTTGTTATACTAATACTAATACTACTAATACTAATGATATGTCTTGTTGTTGTTGTCCACGTCTCTGAAGATATTCTGCTTCCTGTCCCAGAACAGAGAACAAACTACAACATATTCACATTTTACACGCTGACATCACACCGATTAACCTTAATCTTTTGTATTCCCAACTTGTATATATTTTAAATATTTGCTCTTGTATTCTATCCTATTATTATTATTATTATTTCATGTATATTGTATCCTAGTATTTCATGTATTTGTATCCTAGTATTTCATATATTGTAACCTATATTTCATGTATATTGTATCCTAGTATTTCATGTATATATTGTATCTGAGTATTTCATGTATATTGTATCCTAGTATTTCATGTATTTGTATCCTAGTATTTCATGTATATTGTATCCTAGTATTTCATGTATATTCTATCCTAGTATTTCATGTATATTGTATGTATGTATATTGTATCCTAGTATTTCATGTATATTGTATGTATATTGTATCCTAGTATTTCATGTATATTGTATGTATGTATATTGTATCCTAGTATTTCATGTATATTGTATGTATGTATATTGTATCCTAGTATTTCATGTATATGTATATTGTATCTGAGTATTTCATGTACATTGTATCTGAGTAGTTCATGTATATTGTATCTGAGTATTTCATGTATATTGTATCCTAGTATTTCATGTATATATTGTATCCTAGTATTTCATGTATATTGTATGTATGTATATTGTATCTGAGTATTTCATGTATATGTATATTGTATCTGAGTATTTCATGTATATTGTATCTGAGTATTTCATGTATATTGTATCTGAGTATTTCATGTACATTGTATCTGAGTATTTCATGTATATTGTATGTATGTATATTGTATCCTAGTATTTCATGTATATTGTATCTGAGTATTTCATGTATATTGTATCCTAGTATTTCATGTATATTGTATCCTAGTATTTCATGTATATGTACATTGTATCCTAGTATTTCATGTATATTGTATCCTAGTATTTCATGTATATTGTATCCTAGTATTTCATGTATATTGTATCCTATTATTTCATGTATATATTGTATCCTAGTATTTCATGTATATGTATACTGTATCTGAGTACTTCATGTATATTGTATCCTAGTATTTCATGTATATTGTATGTATGTATATTTATCCTAGTATTTCATGTATATTGTATCTGAGTATTTCATGTATATTGTATCTGAGTATTTCATGTATACTGTATCCTAGTATTTCATGTATATTGTATCTGAGTATTTCATGTATATCGTATCCTATTATTTCATGTATATTGTATCCTATTATTTCATGTATATTGTATGTATGTATATTGTATCTGAGTATTTCGTGTATATTGTATCCTAGTATTTCATTCTATCTATCTCTATCTAGTGCCATATGGTCATTACTGTAAGTTTTATGTATACAGTTTATTTAGTATTTATTAGAGTTCTGCAGAATGTTTTGAAAAGCTATGAATTAAATATCTTATATGGCTTTAATAGATAAATGTATTTGACGCATCGTGCGATTTGATTTTTGTATTAACTGCTTTTAATTTGTTATTTTTTTGTATTTGTATTTGTTCTGTGTTTTCATGCTTTCTGTGGAGCACTGAGTTTAGTTGCTGCTGTAGGGGGGGGAATATATCAGTATACTGAACTGCAAATTTTATTTTAGTTCATTCGATTTTTACATTTTCTTGTGCTTTATATATATATATATATATATATATATATATATATATATATATATATATAAATAAATAAATAAAAGTATTTGCTTTTTTTCTGCTCTTTGCTTTCACTTTTGCTATTAATTTCAATTTAACTTTGAGTTGCCTTGTGCGGAAAACGTGCTATAGAAATAAAATCGCCTCGCCTCGCCTCGTGATGCATCGAGATATCGAATCGAAGACGTGACAATCGTAATCGGGAGATCAGTGAAGATTCCCACCTCTACTAGATGTGTGTACATTTAGACTTTAGAGCTTCTGGCTGCAACGCGGCCCTCATTCACACACACAGAAAGAACAACACGCAGTAAGAAGTATTTCCTTTACATAAATAAAAGACACTTCTTGCACCATAAGTTGTTACATAAAATGCACGGCACAATGCAGGAAATTAAGTGTTTGACGCTCAAAATGTTGGATATAATTTTGGATATTTTGGATATAATGTTGGATATAATGTGTGATGAAAACAAGACCTGCGCCCTCGCTCAAAATAGTCAGCAGCTTACATTCATCTTTGCAGCTGTAGTGGACGTTACAGACAGGATTTCTAAGTCTTGGATGCCAACAATAACCCCAGAGAAGCACGCACACACACACACACACACACACATAGACACACACACACAGACACACACACACACACACACACAGACGCACACACACACACACACACACACACAGACGCACACACACACACACACACACACACACACACACACACATAGACACACACACACACACACATAGACACACACACACAGACGCACACACACACACATAGACACACACACACACACACACACACCAAAAACCTATTATAAAGTTCCTTTACATAAAGACATTTGCAGAATAAATCGTTGCAGATAAATTCACCAGAATGCAGGAAATGATCTAAATTTCAGTTTTTGCTCAACGGTGGAGATCTCACCCCCCCCATCCCCCCCCCCCCGGATGTTGAACCCAAAGTTACGCCCGTGGGACCAAGAAAATACAGTCGCTCCAAAATGATAAAGAAGCCCTTTAGGCTACTTCTCTCTCAGCCCTCTTGGACCGTAGCAGTGGAGATTTTAGATCCCCCCCCCCCCCCCCCCCTAAAAATTATATGAATTTTTTTTTTTTTTTAAATCAGCTTTAGAGTTTGCAATCTTGTCTGTTAGTAACAGAGTGCAAACAATTACAGGGTCAAAGAAACAGGTGTAATATCCTGTGTCGCTGTCGCCGATGCTACGCACCTGTGACCCAGTCAAGGAAAGTTTTTTTTTTTTATTTATTTTTTATTGTTTACACCTCATTATCATTTCATTTGATTCCTGTAGTCCATAAAAATGGACTTTTGTAGTTTTTTTTCATATGTTCAATATGTTGCATCTATCCTCAGTTATAATAATAATAATAAATACATATATTCATTGCTATCCAGTGAAATTACTGATTTAGCAGGGGGGAGGGGGGTAACACTTTTGCAAGGCACTGTCACATTCTCATTAGGGGCTGGGGGCTGGGGGCTGAGCCCCCCCCCCCCCCCCCCAAAGGTCTGATCCTAGAGTCGCCCCTGGTCTGGCTTTAACATGCACCTGTTCCGGGTCTGAAGCCAGAGGAATGAGTCCTGGTGGGCAGCGTCAGCTTTTCATCACGGAAAATAGGAAACGAGGGAAGGAAGCGAGGGACGGAGAGAAAAAGAGAGAGAGAGAGAGAGAGAGAGAGAGAGAGAGAGAGAGAGAGAGAGAGAGAGAGAGAGAGAGAGAGAGAGAGAGAGAGAGAGAGAGAGAGAGAGAAGAGAGAGAGAGAGAGAGAGAGAGAGAGAGAGAGAGAGAGAGAGAGAGAGAGAGAGAGGTATAGTTATATGGCATAAGTAGCCCGAGCCAGCCAGCTAATAACACAGCCACTGCCTAAAAATATCCGACCACTGCTGCCGCAAATCACCGCGCGGGACTCTACACACAACCCTGCAGGGCGAACCCGGATGTGTCAGCCTATCAAACGCAATGCATTTCACAAATTCTGCTGTGTGTGTTCCCTCCCAATAATATCCAACATAACCCCCCCCCCCCATACAGGCTAGAAGAGAGTTGAATGACTGCACAAGCACTTTCTCTGTCCAGCAGACAGAGCCTCGGCGGCGGAGGGGAAGACGTTATTTCAGGTTGCCATACAGCCTTAGATTCTACAATTAATCCCTAAGAAAATAAGCTTTATTGCCGCATACTCGGCGAACTGATTCCCACAGAAGCAACTGGCACAATATGCAATGTAGAGACGGGATATGAAGAGAAACTGACCGTGAAATCTCCTCCAGGCGTAGGCTGTATATCCCTTCCCGTTACGCACGCTAAATCCTCCCCGCCTCGTCTTCGCACGGTGGAAAAGAAGCAGAGAAACGGAGGCTGGTTGTGGTTCTGGAGCTCGGTTCTCCTGCTTTCACCCCTTTTATTCACACACAGTCCAGCGGACAAATATAGGCTGGCTCCTCGGTGTCAAATCTCCGCTTGCTTAACCCCGTTTTCCTCCTCCCCGGCTGGCGACGGGCAGTCTCCAAACTTATAGTCGCTGCAGAAGGTGGACACACACACAAAAAAAAGCCGATTCACAAATTTAAAAAGAAATACTTATTGCACTGGCGTGTTTGTGGCGTAGCCTACGTGAAGTTAAATCCCTCAGTAGCCTATAATGGAGAAGAAACAAAAATCCCGAAGTGGAACTGGGAGAAGAAATGATGTGTAGTCCGACCTATAGGCTACAAAAATGTAAAATGTAGCGAAAGATTATGTTGAGTGGTAAGAATTTAAAAAACAAAAATGAACAAGAAAAAAAGGGAAATCACATTATTTTCTGTAGAGCGGCTGGAGAGGTTTCTGCTGCCGGACTCTGAGCCTCCACGTCTGGGTTAAAACACGTCCCGCACTCCCGGGGTCCTCGGCTCTAATGTCCGCTACCGAGCCTGAAGGATGAATACCCACCCGGAGGAGGAGTGGAGAGAGAGAGAGAGAGAGAGAGAGAGAGAGAGAGGGAGGGCAGTGGCTTGCATTCTCTGAATTTACTCCACCCCCAAACCCAAACTGCTCTCCCCCTCTTCCAATCCTTCCACCTCTTTCCCCTTCATTCATTATTTGGTCTGTCGTCTCTACGGAAGATGATTAGGGCCAAGCCGAGCCGGGACACGTGATGTGATTTTAGCCTATATAAAATAGGGCTGCACGATATTAGGACAACATATAATTGCGATGTGATTCACGATATTAAAGGGAATTATCATTTTTGTATCATTATTCTCATTTTCATTGAAAAATATATTGAATTTTTTTTTTTTTTAATGATTGAAGTGTGATTTTTTTTGGGAGGATCTGCACAAAAAAAAAAGTGTACTCTGTAGGATAGTATTTGTAGGCCTGGGACGTCTCTGCAGCACCTGTAATACTTCATTTAGAACAGTTTGACACACATTTTCCCTTTAACAAATATTGCACCTGCTGTGATTTGGATATTGCACTATAGTTCATATCGCAATTTCTATAAAATTGCGATTAATTGTGCAGCCCTAGTGCCAAATATATCAAGCATATTATTACTTGTTGGTTCTATAAAAAGACCAACGATACACACGACAACAATAAACACAAGAATACTCATTCAGTGTTAACATACATTTTATTTATCACTGCACATGAATGGTATCCCCTCTCTGGGGGTAAAGGTGGGGTCAAACATGTATGAAAATATTTGAGGCTTAATATTAACAAGGCATGCTTCCTTCAGGCTTTTCTGTTTTTGTAATTAATTGTTTTTATTTGCAAATATGGCAAACACCAGCTCATATGGTACAGTGTACAGAAGACAAATAAGTAGCGAGATTACCGTTCTTTTTGGCCTAGCAAACTTTGTCGTTTCTTTTACACATTCTGTTGCAACAACTAGTAACGTTAGAAAAACTACACCGGATCTAGCGAGACCGGAAACACAACAACAGGCACGCCGCACACGCTTGTTTGGGTTCGCGAGTCGACCAAAGAGTAGTACATACATAGTACATAGTAGTAAAACTAGTTGCTTTTCGGCGAAAATCGCTGTTTTGAATGGGAAAATGTCATCCGCATGAACACTACACTACACTTAGCAGCAGCTAACGTTAGCCTAGCGTTAGCTAGTCAACACTACACTTAGCAGCGGCTAACGTTAAACTACCGTTAGCTAGTCAACACTACACTTAGCAGCAGCTAACGTTAGCCTACCGTTAGCTAGTCAACACTACACTTAGCAGCGGCTAACGTTAAACTACCGTTAGCTAGTCAACACTACACTTAGCAGCGGCTAACGTTAACCTACCGTTAGCTAGTCAACACTACACTTAGCAGCGGCTAACGTTAGCCTACCGTTAGATAGTCAACACTACACTTAGCAGCGGCTAACGTTAAACTACCGTTAGCTAGTCAACACTACACTTAGCAGCGGCAAACGTTAACCTACCGTTAGCTAGTCAACACTACACTTAGCAGCGGCTAATGTTAACCTACCGTTAGCTAGTCAACACTACACTTAGCAGCGGCTAACGTTAGCCTACCGTTAGATAGTCAACACTACACTTAGCAGCAGCTAACGTTAGCCTACCGTTAGCTAGTCAACACTACACTTAGCAGCAGATAACGTTAACCTACCGTTAGCTAGTCAACACTACACTTAGCAGCAGATAACGTTAACCTACCGTTAGCTAGTCAACACTACACTTAGCAGCAGATAACGTTAACCTACCGTTAGCTAGTCAACACTACACTTAGCAGCGGCTAACGTTAACCTACCGTTAGATAGTCAACACTACACTTAGCAGCGGCTAACGTTAACCTACCGTTAGATAGTCAACACTACACTTAGCAGCGGCTAACGTTAACCTACCGTTAGATAGTCAACACTACACTTAGCGGCAGCTAACGTTAACCTACCGTTAGCTAGTCAACACTACACTTAGCAGCGGCTAACGTTAATCTACCGTTAGATAGTCAACACTACACTTAGCAGCGGCTAACGTTAACCTACCGTTAGCTAGTCAACACTACACTTAGCAGCAGCTAACGTTAACCTACCGTTAGCTAGTCAACACTACACTTAGCAGCAGATAACGTTAACCTACCGTTAGCTAGTCAACACTACACTTAGCAGCAGCTAACGTTAACCTACCGTTAGATAGTCAACACTACACTTAGCAGCGGCTAACGTTAACCTACCGTTAGATAGTCAACACTACACTTAGCGGCAGCTAACGTTAACCTACCGTTAGCTAGTCAACACTACACTTAGCAGCGGCTAACCTTAACCTACCGTTAGATAGTCAACACTACACTTAGCGGCAGCTAACGTTAACCTACCGTTAGATAGTCAACACTACACTTAGCAGCGGCTAACGTTAACCTACCGTTAGATAGTCAACACTACACTTAGCGGCAGCTAACGTTAACCTACCGTTAGCTAGTCAACACTACACTTAGCAGCGGCTAACCTTAACCTACCGTTAGATAGTCAACACTACACTTAGCGGCAGCTAACGTTAACCTACCGTTAGCTAGTCAACACTACACTTAGCAGCGGCTAACGTTAACCTACCGTTAGATAGTCAACACTACACTTAGCGGCAGCTAACGTTAACCTACCGTTAGATAGTCAACACTACACTTAGCAGCGGCTAACGTTAACCTACCGTTAGCTAGTCAACACTACACTTAGCAGCGGCTGACGTTAACCTACCGTTAGCTAGTCAACACTACACTTAGCAGCAGCTAAAGTTAACCTACCGTTAGCTAGTCAACACTACACTTAGCAGCAGCTAACGTTAACCTACCATTAGCTAGTCAACACTACACTTAGCAGCAGCTGACGTTAACCTACCGTTAGCTAGTCAACACTACACTTAGCAGCAGCTAACGTTAACCTACCGTTAGCTAGTCAACACTACACTTAGCAGCAGCTAACGTTAACCTACCGTTAGCTAGTCAACACTACACTTAGCAGCAGATAACGTTAATCTACCGTTAGATAGTCAACACTACACTTAGCAGCGGCTAACGTTAACCTACCGTTAGCTAGTCAACACTACACTTAGCAGCAGCTAACGTTAGCCTACCGTTAGCTAGTCAACACTACACTTAGCAGCAGCTAACGTTAACCTACCGTTAGCTAGTCAACACTACACTTGGCAGCAGCTAACGTTAGCCTACCGTTAGCTAGTCAACACTACACTTGGCAGCAGCTAACGTTAGCCTACCGTTAGCTAGTCAACACTACACTTGGCAGCAGCTAACGTTAACCTACCGTTAGATAGTCAACACTACACTTAGCAGCGGCTAACGTTAACCTACCGTTAGCTAGTCAACACTACACTTAGCAGCAGCTAACGTTAACCTACCGTTAGCTAGTCAACACTACACTTAGCAGCGGCTAACGTTAACCTACCGTTAGCTAGTCAACACTACACTTAGCAGCGGCTAACGTTAACCTACCGTTAGCTAGTCAACACTACACTTAGCAGCAGATAACGTTAACCTACCGTTAGCTAGTCAACACTACACTTAGCAGCAGATAACGTTAACCTACCGTTAGCTAGTCAACACTACACTTAGCAGCGGCTAACGTTAACCTACCGTTAGATAGTCAACACTACACTTAGCAGCGGCTAACGTTAACCTACCGTTAGATAGTCAACACTACACTTAGCAGCGGCTAACGTTAACCTACCGTTAGCTAGTCAACACTACACTTAGCAGCGGCTAACGTTAACCTACCGTTAGCTAGTCAACACTACACTTAGCAGCGGATAACGTTAACCTACCGTTAGCTAGTCAACACTACACTTAGCAGCGGCTAACGTTAACCTACCGTTAGATAGTCAACACTACACTTAGCAGCGGCTAACGTTAACCTACCGTTAGATAGTCAACACTACACTTAGCGGCGGCTAACGTTAACCTACCGTTAGATAGTCAACACTACACTTAGCAGCGGCTAACGTTAACCTACCGTTAGATAGTCAACACTACACTTAGCAGCGGCTAACGTTAACCTACCGTTAGATAGTCAACACTACACTTAGCGGCGGCTAACGTTAACCTACCGTTAGCTAGTCAACACTACACTTAGCAGCAGATAACGTTAACCTACCGTTAGCTAGTCAACACTACACTTAGCAGCAGATAACGTTAACCTACCGTTAGCTAGTCAACACTACACTTAGCAGCGGCTAACGTTAACCTACCGTTAGATAGTCAACACTACACTTAGCAGCGGCTAACGTTAACCTACCGTTAGATAGTCAACACTACACTTAGCAGCGGCTAACGTTAACCTACCGTTAGATAGTCAACACTACACTTAGCAGCGGCTAACGTTAACCTACCGTTAGATAGTCAACACTACACTTAGCGGCGGCTAACGTTAACCTACCGTTAGATAGTCAACACTACACTTAGCGGCAGCTAACGTTAACCTACCGTTAGCTAGTCAACACTACACTTAGCAGCGGCTAACGTTAATCTACCGTTAGATAGTCAACACTACACTTAGCAGCGGCTAACGTTAACCTACCGTTAGCTAGTCAACACTACACTTAGCAGCAGCTAACGTTAACCTACCGTTAGCTAGTCAACACTACACTTAGCAGCAGCTAACGTTAACCTACCGTTAGATAGTCAACACTACACTTAGCAGCAGCTAACGTTAGCCTACCGTTAGATAGTCAACACTACACTTAGCGGCAGCTAACGTTAACCTACCGTTAGCTAGTCAACACTACACTTAGCAGCGGCTAACCTTAACCTACCGTTAGATAGTCAACACTACACTTAGCGGCAGCTAACGTTAACCTACCGTTAGCTAGTCAACACTACACTTAGCAGCGGCTAACGTTAACCTACCGTTAGATAGTCAACACTACACTTAGCGGCAGCTAACGTTAACCTACCGTTAGATAGTCAACACTACACTTAGCAGCGGCTAACGTTAACCTACCGTTAGCTAGTCAACACTACACTTAGCAGCGGCTGACGTTAACCTACCGTTAGCTAGTCAACACTACACTTAGCAGCAGCTAAAGTTAACCTACCGTTAGCTAGTCAACACTACACTTAGCAGCAGCTAACGTTAACCTACCATTAGCTAGTCAACACTACACTTAGCGGCAGCTGACGTTAACCTACCGTTAGCTAGTCAACACTACACTTAGCAGCAGCTAACGTTAACCTACCGTTAGCTAGTCAACACTACACTTAGCAGCAGCTAACGTTAACCTACCGTTAGCTAGTCAACACTACACTTAGCAGCAGATAACGTTAATCTACCGTTAGATAGTCAACACTACACTTAGCAGCGGCTAACGTTAACCTACCGTTAGCTAGTCAACACTACACTTAGCAGCAGCTAACGTTAGCCTACCGTTAGCTAGTCAACACTACACTTAGCAGCAGCTAACGTTAACCTACCGTTAGCTAGTCAACACTACACTTGGCAGCAGCTAACGTTAGCCTACCGTTAGCTAGTCAACACTACACTTGGCAGCAGCTAACGTTAGCCTACCGTTAGCTAGTCAACACTACACTTGGCAGCGGCTAACGTTAACCTACCGTTAGATAGTCAACACTACACTTAGCAGCGGCTAACGTTAACCTACCGTTAGCTAGTCAACACTACACTTAGCAGCAGCTAACGTTAACCTACCGTTAGCTAGTCAACACTACACTTAGCAGCGGCTAACGTTAACCTACCGTTAGCTAGTCAACACTACACTTAGCAGCGGCTAACGTTAACCTACCGTTAGCTAGTCAACACTACACTTAGCAGCAGATAACGTTAACCTACCGTTAGCTAGTCAACACTACACTTAGCAGCAGATAACGTTAACCTACCGTTAGCTAGTCAACACTACACTTAGCAGCGGCTAACGTTAACCTACCGTTAGATAGTCAACACTACACTTAGCAGCGGCTAACGTTAACCTACCGTTAGATAGTCAACACTACACTTAGCAGCGGCTAACGTTAACCTACCGTTAGATAGTCAACACTACACTTAGCGGCAGCTAACGTTAACCTACCGTTAGCTAGTCAACACTACACTTAGCAGCGGCTAACGTTAATCTACCGTTAGATAGTCAACACTACACTTAGCAGCGGCTAACGTTAACCTACCGTTAGCTAGTCAACACTACACTTAGCAGCAGCTAACGTTAACCTACCGTTAGCTAGTCAACACTACACTTAGCAGCAGCTAACGTTAACCTACCATTAGATAGTCAACACTACACTTAGCAGCAGCTAACGTTAGCCTACCGTTAGCTAGTCAACACTACACTTAGCAGCAGCTAACGTTAACCTACCGTTAGATAGTCAACACTACACTTAGCAGCAGCTAACGTTAACCTACCGTTAGCTGGTCAACACTACACTTAGCAGCAGCTAACGTTAACCTACCTTTAGATAGTCAACACTACACTTAGCAGCAGCTAACGTTAGCCTACCGTTAGCTAGTCAACACTACACTTAGCAGCGGCTGACGTTAACCTACCGTTAGCTAGTCAACACTACACTTAGCAGCAGCTAACGTTAACCTACCGTTAGATAGTCAACACTACACTTAGCAGCAGCTAACGTTAGCCTACCGTTAGATAGTCAACACTACACTTAGCAGCGGCTGACGTTAACCTACCGTTAGCTAGTCAAAACTACACTTAGCAGCAGCTAAAGTTAACCTACCGTTAGCTAGTCAACACTACACTTAGCAGCAGCTAACGTTAACCTACCATTAGCTAGTCAACACTACACTTAGCAGCAGCTGACGTTAACCTACCGTTAGCTAGTCAACACTACACTTAGCAGCAGCTAACGTTAACCTACCGTTAGCTAGTCAACACTACACTTAGCAGCAGCTAACGTTAGCCTACCGTTAGCTAGTCAACACTACACTTGGCAGCGGCTAACGTTAACCTACCGTTAGCTAGTCAACACTACACTTGGCAGCAGCTAACGTTAGCCTACCGTTAGCTAGTCAACACTACACTTGGCAGCAGGTAACGTTAGCCTACCGTTAGCTAGTCAACACTACACTTGGCAGCAGCTAACGTTAGCCTACCGTTAGCTAGTCAACACTACACTTAGCAGCAGCTAACGTTAACCTACCGTTAGCTAGTCAACACTACACTTGGCAGCAGCTAACGTTAGCCTACCGTTAGCTAGTCAACACTACACTTAGCAGCAGCTAACGTTAACCTACCGTTAGCTAGTCAACACTACACTTAGCAGCAGTTAACGTTAAAAAGTGTTCTGGGGTAGACGCTCCATATTCACACATGAACTGGTGTAGACGCTCCATATTCACACATGAACTGGTGTAGACGCTCCATATTCATACATGAACTGGTGTAGACGCTCCATATTCATACATGAACTGGTGTAGACGCTCCATATTCACACATGAACTGGTGTAGACGCTCCATATTCATACATGAACTGGTGTAGACGCTCCATATTCACACATGAACTGGGGTAGACGCTCCATATTCATACATGAACTGGTGTAGACGCTCCATATTCATACGTGAACTGGTGTAGACGCTCCATATTCATACATGAACTGGTGTAGACGCTCCATATTCATACATGAACTGGTGTAGACGCTCCATATTCATACATGAACTGGTGTAGACGCTCCATATTCATACATGAACTGGTGCAGACGCTCCATATTCATACGTGAACTGGTGCAGACGCTCCATATTCATACGTGAACTGGTGCAGACGCTCCATATTCATACATGAACTGGTGCAGACGCTCCATATTCACACATGAACTGGGGTAGACGCTCCATATTCATACATGAACTGGTGCAGACGCTCCATATTCATACGTGAACTGGTGCAGACGCTCCATATTCACACATGAACTGGGGTAGACGCTCCATATTCATACATGAACTGGTGTAGACGCTCCATATTCACACATGAACTGGTGTAGACGCTCCATATTCATACATGAACTGGTGTAGACGCTCCATATTCACACATGAACTGGTGTAGACGCTCCATATTCATACATGAACTGGTGTAGACGCTCCATATTCACACATGAACTGGGGTAGACGCTCCATATTCATACATGAACTGGTGTAGACGCTCCATATTCATACATGAACTGGTGTAGACGCTCCATATTCACACATGAACTGGTGTAGACGCTCCATATTCATACATGAACTGGTGTAGACGCTCCATATTCACACATGAACTGGGGTAGACGCTCCATATTCATACATGAACTGGTGTAGACGCTCCATATTCATACGTGAACTGGTGTAGACGCTCCATATTCATACATGAACTGGTGTAGACGCTCCATATTCATACATGAACTGGTGTAGACGCTCCATATTCATACATGAACTGGTGTAGACGCTCCATATTCATACATGAACTGGTGCAGACGCTCCATATTCATACGTGAACTGGTGCAGACGCTCCATATTCATACATGAACTGGTGCAGACGCTCCATATTCATACGTGAACTGGTGCAGACGCTCCATATTCATGCGCCATCTTGACCTTTTTGTACACTTTCGCTTCTTGAAGCGTGACGGCTAGCGTAGCCGCAGTCCGTACTTTCAACTGCGTGGCGAGAGAGAGCTGATAGCGATAAATGATCTCAAACGAATTGTTACAATTTCAAGTTTTCATCAAGCTACAAACTGCTACTCGGCCCTCCCCATCACACTTCTCTCTTTCTGCAGCCTCATTGTGTCTCTGAAAGCGTGCACCCTAACCATGAGCAAATAAATCAATATGTCTCCGCAACACCTCCACCGATGGAGTTATGATGATGACATTGATCCAGCCTGTGAATGATCACCATGCAGCTGTTTTTAATATCAATATCTGGGCATTGCAGTGAAGACGTGTGCGCGGGCTCTCCTCTCCTCTCACGGCATGAGAACTCACAAATGTCTTTCGGTGCAACAACTAAACGTTATTTTAGAAGTTAGATTGATTCTCAACGCTGCAGACCGATGTCATGAAGTGGCGTACGTATGACACGCCAATTCGTACGCCATTATTGCCGTGTTATCGAGACGCATACTCGTTTTTTTTTAAGCGTGTTTATCAACGCCGCTTGGCCCCCATTGACTTACATTACCTTGCAATTGCGTGTGAATTGTAGTGGAGTGATCCTAAATTTGACCTGCGATGAGCGTTGTACGGAACCATCCGTGTTATTTTTGGGGCAATTTGGTTGAAAAAACCCCAAATTTCTGATGCGGAAACTTTTGAAAACGGGTCAAATTTGACCCCGAGGACAACAGGAGGGTTAAAGCGTAACTCCCGCCAAAATGCATCCTAGTCTTTTTGTGAATGTACGTGAGTCAAACTTTAGTTTAAAAGCATATTTAGGACGGAAGCTCCACTTTTAAGATTGACTGTATTCTTGTTTTTGGGTCAAATGGCCTTTTGAATGGGAGAGCTAGGGACACTTTTATGCTAGCCTCAAAATATCTATTTTTAACCTCTAAGAAGACTCGACACAACATGAGACTTTGCTCCAAGTGTCTCCAGGATCTCTACACATTAACTCCACCGGAGCACGAGGGATATACTAAATCTGTTGCTGCTTGTTCTGATATCGACTCGTTCTGACTGCCGAGACGGCGGCGACCGGAAACAACAAGAGCTACGGTGAGTTGTTAAAACCTCCTGATGTCCTCGGGTCAATTTGACCCGACTTTTAGAAAATGGGTCAATTTGACCTATTTTCTAAAAGTTCCCATATCAGAAATTTGGGTTTCTATTCAACCAAATTGTCCCAAAAAAATAATGTGGCTAGTTCCATACAACATTTTTCACAAGTAAGATTGATCAGTTCACTACTTTCATTAAATTTGGGTGTTTTTATTCTATTTTATAGCATTTGAAAAAAAAAAAAAAAAAGATAAAATAACGAAAAATCTTGGGAAAAAGTAACTAAAACATCGGGAAAAGCAGCAAAATTGTCAAAAAGGACGACCAAAACGTTGAAAAAAAAAGTTTCAATTTAAAAATCTTACCCAGAAAACCGAAAGGTTGCATGGTCGGCCGGGAAGAAACCTTTCTTTTTAGTAAACTCTGGGTCCACAAACAATGTTCTCAATGCTGAGTTAATGTGTAGAGCTCCTGGAGACACTCGGAGCAAAGTCTCATGTTGTGTTGAGTCTTCTTAGTGGTTAAAAATAGATATTTTGAGGCATAAAAGTGCCCCTAGCTCTCCCACTCAAAAGGTCACTTGACCCAAAAATGAGAATACGGTGAATCTTAAAAGTTTGACTCACGTACATTCACAAAAAGACCCTAGGATGCATTTTGGCGAGAGTTACGCTTTCAGTAACCAAAAATAAAAGTGATTCAGCTCATATTTTTGCCATTTTCTTCTCAAATGTGAAAACATCTCTAACCGAGTTGCTTTCTGTGTTACAAGGAAGAACATCAACCGTCCAACTGTGTGTCTCTGTGAAGTAGAAGCTGTATTTATTCGAGCGTGTCTTTGCTCACATTGACTTTACGGACGCCGCGGCAGCACCTGGAGTGGTTTGAGATGTGCTCCTGTGCGAAAATGAGGCTTGATTGGATATAAAAGCTCAACTAAGTGTTCTATGAATTCATAAAATCATTCTCCGTCCGCGGTAAAAGCCTCGTGTTTTTTTTTCTCGTAATGGCTTTCTGTGTGAGACGGGGATCAGGTTGACCCTGAAAACAGTAAAGAGCAGCGCTGGAAGAAGTATTCAGATTACTGCAGTAAAAGTAATAACACACATGAGTCAAACTCGAGGCCCGGGGGCCAAATCCGGTCCCTCGCAGATTATGATCCGGCCCGCATATCAATTTAGGTTCACAATACACCTTGGCCCACCTAGTTTTTGTAACTTTTACAGACATTTTAGTCACTTTTTACGAGTTTTTGTCACTTTTTCTGACGTGTGTGTGTGTGTGTTTGTGTGTGCACATGAAATAGCCCCGAAATCACAATCACCAAACTCCACCAGACTCCATGTAAATAATCACTACTTTTAGCGTGTATAGAGCCAGACTCCATGTAAATAATCACTACTTTTAGCATGTATAGAGCCAGACTCCATGTAAATAATCACTACTTTTAGCGTGTATAGAGCCAGACTCCATGTAAATAATCACTACTTTTAGCGTGTATAGAGCCAGACTCCATGTAAATAATCACTATTTTTAGCGTGTATAGAGCCAGCATATCTCCACATGTAAATGGGTGAATTAAGGGTTTATTCCAACCAGACCAGAGTGGTGATTGTTGGAACAGTGGAAAGACGAACCAAGACGGCTTTTGGTAGTTTTATTTAGTTTCTGTCCACTTTGAATGAAGTGTGTTTTACGATGATAAAAGTCCTGATTACTTACATGGAGTCTGGTGGAGTTTGGTGAGTCTGTCAGCAGCAAAAACATCAACCTGAACTCTGAACGTTTACCCATTAACGTTACATTGCAGCTCGTTTTTCGCTTACTACTGGACCAATTTCAAAGATTGTTGTTCCCATCAGTCACATAGACACAAAAACATGGGAAGTAAGTAACCCTTTAAAAGCATTACGCTCTCTGACTGTCCATTAAAAACAGGATCTTTGTTCTCTTCAGCACAGATGTTATCCTGTTGGCAGCCATGAACGTTAAGTGGCTCACAGTCTTTGATTCAGCTTTCTTCTGTCATCAAATCGTTTGTACGAGACGAGCGTAGGTGTCACCTCTGTGTATTGTATGTGAAACTCATTTCATTTGTTTCATTTCATTTGTTTGAGTGACAGTTAAATCTTAAGATCAAACAAACAGAAGTGTAAGATGAGAGCTGAGTGTGTTTCTGTGAATCATCGGTAATGAAAGAGCAGAAAGTAGAGAGACACGGGGAAATCCTGACGAAAAGTTCAACCCAATCCGCAAGTTGGGAACCTTGAAAGATCACAATCCCGCTGCCTCAAGATAGCAACAGTCCCAGAATGCACCTGAACACACCTCCCTGCAAGACCAGCACGCCCAGAATGCACCTGAACACACCTCCCTGTAAGACCAGCACGCCCAGAACGCACCTGAACACACCTCCCTGTAAGACCAGCACGCCCAGAATGCACCTGAACACACCTCCCTGTAAGAGCACGCCCAGAATGCACCTGAACACACCTCCCTGTAAGAGCACGCCCAGAATGCACCTGAACACACCTCCCTGTAACATCAGCACGCCCAGAATGCACCTGAACACACCTCCCCGTAACATCAGCATGCCCAGAATGCACCTGAACACACCTCCCCGTAACATCAGCACGCCCAGAATGCACCTGAACACACCTCCCTGTAAGACCAGCACGCCCAGAATGCACCTGAACACACCTCCCTATAAGACCAGCACACCCAGAATGCACCTGAACACACCTCCCTGTAAGACCAGCACGCCCAGAATGCACCTGAACACACCTCCCCGTACCACCAGCACGCCCAGAATGCACCTGAACACACCTCCCTGCAAGACCAGCACGCCCAGAATGCACCTGAACACACCTCACCGTAACACCAGCACGCCCAGAATGCACCTGAACACACCTCCCTGTAAGACCAGCACGCCCAGATGCACCTGGGCGCAGGTGCATTTGCTATTTAAACGACGTGGCAGCTGGACGGGAAACTGACTTGTTTCACTTTTGATGCCCGATACCCATCCATCCATCCATCCATCGTCGTCCGCTTATCCGTGGTCGGGTCGCGGGGGGAGCAGCTCCAGCAGGGGACCCCAAACTTCCCTTTCCCGAGCCACATTAACCAGCTCTGACTGGGGGATCCCGAGGCGTTCCCATGCCAGGTTGGAGATGTAATCCCTCCACCTAGTCCTGGGTCTTCCCCGAGGTCTCCTCCCAGCTGGACGTCCCTCCACCTAGTCCTGGGTCTTCCCCGAGGCCTCCTCCCAGCTGGACGTGCCTCCACCTAGTCCTGGGTCTTCCCCGAGGCCTCCTCCCAGCTGGACATGCCTGGACCACCTCCCTAGGGAGGCGCCCAGGGGGCATCCTTACCAGATGCCCGAACCACCTCAACTGGCTCCTTTCGACGTGAAGGAGCAGCGGCTCTACTCCGAGCTCCTCACGGATGACTGAGCTTCTCACCCTCATCATCTCTAAGGGAGACGCCAGCCCCCCTCCTGAGGAAACCCATTTCGGCCGCTTGTACCCTGGTGTGCCCGATACCCATTTCATATTAATTTCTCCTGAGGCTAATTAATAGCTACTTCTGGGTGTTACAGAAACAGAAATAAATGAAAGAGCCAAGTAGTGAGACAAACAATTAGAGAAGAAAGATATGTAGTTAGCTTTGACAGCGTAAAGAGTCTCTGTCGTGCCATTACAGCGTCCGTTGAACAGACGTGGCGTGCTGGCTGAGAGATAGTTGAGAGGGAAAGAGGCGTGAAACATATCTTGAAAGTGGTTGGTGTTTTGTCCCAAAACTAGGCCATCTTTGAGAGTGTTATTGTAACTGACAGCAGACACTGTCCCTATTGTGTAGAAAGAAAAACATGTTCCATGACTCCCGGGGTGAGTCAGATAATTGAAAATGTATTGTTATATGTCACAACCGGGGAAAAAAGGACAAAATTGGACAATCGAACACTCCATCCCCAATTTTTGGAGAAGAAAACAAAAGCCCAGAAGCAGGGGGGAGGGGAAGGGGGAGGGGAAGGGGGGGGGGGACATAGGGCTGTTCCCACATTTCCTTTTTCAGGAATTTGTATCAGATTTTATCCCCCTTTCTCCCAATTACACCCAACTTAACCCTAACACTTGAAGTGAAATGTAGGAACACGAGACCTAATTTTGAAAATGTCCTGGAAATGTGGGAACATTGGGCTGTGGGAACATAGAGCTGTGGGAACATAGAGCTGTGGGAACATAGAGCTGTGGGAACATAGGGCTGTGGGAACATAGGGCTGTGGGAATATTGGGCTGTGGGAATATTGGGCTGTGGGAACATTGGGCTGTGGGAACATAGAGCTGTGGGAACATAGAGCTTTGGGAACATAGGGCTGTGGGAATATTGGGCTGTGGGAACATTGGGCTGTGGGAACATAGGGCTGTGGGAACATAGAGCTGTGGGAACATTGGGCTGTGGGAACATTGGGCTGTGGGAACATTGGGCTGTGGGAACATAGGGCTGTGGGAACATAGAGCTGTGGGAACATAGGGCAGTGGGAACATAGAGCTGTGGGAACATAGAGCTGTGGGAACATAGGGCTGTGGGAACATAGGGCTGTGGGAACATTGGGCTGTGGGAACATTGGGCTGTGGGAACATGGGGCTGTGGGAACATAGAGCTGTGGGAACATAGGGCAGTGGGAACATAGAGCTGTGGGAACATAGGGCTGTGGGAACATAGGGTTGTGGGAACATAGGGCTGTGGGAACATAGGGCTGTGGGAACATAGGGCTGTGGGAACATAGGGCTGTGGGAACATAGGACTGACTCCAGAAATTGGCACAAAGATAAAACATATTTTCTGACTTGCCACTGCTGCTCACAGGCATCACAGGATCCGACACAGAGGTGAACGAGGACTGTACTCGACATAAAGGACGAGCAGAATATGTGTGTTCAGAGCAGCAACGTCTTAGCAAAGACCAGCTGCTACAGAGGAGGGGATCCATCGCTCTAACATCTTGAGACAGGCCAGGCTTTACCGAGGAGGGCGCTGTTTCAATATTCATGACGGTACACGACAGAAGCGTCGATGAGAGGAGAAGTGGGAGTAAACCAACACCTTGGGGGGGAGACAGGAGAGCCACAGGGGGGAGGGCCAGGGGGAGGGAAGAGGTGGAAGTGATATTGAGTCTGACAAAGACTGAGAAAGTGTGCAAGCTGCAAAGGGAGAGTCTGAGGAAGACGATGTGATGTACTTCAACTGTATGAACTGCTTTCTGCGTTTGGACCTTGGAGCATTGCTGTTATGATGGAGGATTTGCACTGTGATATTTTTGTTAGTAATCTTCTGCATGTGTGTGTGCTGCTGTGCGTCCCTGTGTGTGTAACAAGCATAGTGTGCACGCGCTGTGCACGAGCCTCGGAGCATTTTACTAATGTGCTGTTAAAGGTATAGTGGAGGATTTTCTTTTTCCAGGTGGATCATCAAGACTATTGGTCCTCCTGGTTGTCAATCATTCTGGGATATGTTTACGTGGCGTGACAGGTCAGCGAGCAGACGGCCACGGCCTCCGACCATAGACGGTATATAAAGCCTCCGACCATAGACGGTATATAAAGCCTCCGACCATAGACGGTATATAAAAGCCTCCGACCATAGACGGTATATAAAAGCCTCCGACCATAGACGGTATATAAAGGCCTCCGACCATAGACGGTATATAAAAGCCTCCGACCATAGACGGTATATAAAAGCCTCCGACCATAGACGGTATATAAAAGCCTCCGACCATAGACGGTATATAAAAGCCTCCGACCATAGACGGTATATAAAAGCCTCCGACCATAGACGGTATATAAAAGCCTCCGACCATAGACGGTATATAAAGGCCTCCGACCATAGACGGTATATAAAAGCCTCCGACCATAGACGGTATATAAAAGCCTCCGACCATAGACGGTATATAAAAGCCTCCGACCATAGACGGTATATAAAAGCCTCCGACCATAGACGGTATATAAAAGCCTCCGACCATAGACGGTATATAAAAGCCTCCGACCATAGACGGTATATAAAGGCCTCCGACCATAGACGGTATATAAAAGCCTCCGACCATAGACGGTATATAAAAGCCTCCGACCATAGACGGTATATAAAGGCCTCCGACCATAGACGGTATATAAAAGCCTCCGACCATAGACGGTATATAAAGCCTCCGACCATAGACGGTATATAAAAGCCTCTGACCATAGACGGTATATAAAGCCTCCGACCATAGACGGTATATAAAAGCCTCCGACCATAGACGGTATATAAAGGCCTCCGACCATAGACGGTATATAAAAGCCTCCGACCATAGACGGTATATAAAGCCTCCGACCATAGACGGTATATAAAGGCCTCCGACCATAGACGGTATATAAAAGCCTCCGACCATAGACGGTATATAAAAGTCTCCGACCATAGACGGTATATAAAGTCTCCGACCATAGACGGTATATAAAAGCCTCCGACCATAGACGGTATATAAAGCCTCCGACCATAGACGGTATATAAAGGCCTCCGACCATAGACGGTATATAAAGCCTCCGACCATAGACGGTATATAAAAGCCTCCGACCATAGACGGTATATAAAGGCCTCCGACCATAGACGGTATATAAAAGCCTCCGACCATAGACGGTATATAAAGGCCTCCGACCATAGACGGTATATAAAAGCCTCCGACCATAGACGGTATATAAAAGCCTCCGACCATAGACGGTATATAAAGCCTCCGACCATAGACGGTATATAAAAGCCTCTGACCATAGACGGTATATAAAGCCTCCGACCATAGACGGTATATAAAGGCCTCCGACCATAGACGGTATATAAAAGCCTCTGACCATAGACGGTATATAAAGCCTCCGACCATAGACGGTATATAAAAGCCTCCGACCATAGACGGTATATAAAGGCCTCCGACCATAGACGGTATATAAAGGCCTCCGACCATAGACGGTATATAAAGCCTCCGACCATAGACGGTATATAAAGGCCTCCGACCATAGACGGTATATAAAGGCCTCCGACCATAGACGGTATATAAAGCCTCTGACCATAGACGGTATATAAAGGCCTCCGACCATAGACGGTATATAAAGCCTCCGACCATAGACGGTATATAAAAGCCTCCGACCATAGACGGTATATAAAGCCTCCGACCATAGACGGTATATAAAGGCCTCCGACCATAGACGGTATATAAAGGCCTCCGACCATAGACGGTATATAAAAGCCTCCGACCATAGACGGTATATAAAGCCTCCGACCATAGACGGTATATAAAGGCCTCCGACCATAGACGGTATATAAAAGCCTCCGACCATAGACGGTATATAAAAGCCTCCGACCATAGACGGTATATAAAGCCTCCGACCATAGACGGTATATAAAGGCCTCCGACCATAGACGGTATATAAAAGCCTCCGACCATAGACGGTATATAAAAGCCTCCGACCATAGACGGTATATAAAGCCTCCGACCATAGACGGTATATAAAGCCTCCGACCATAGACGGTATATAAAGGCCTCCGACCATAGATGGTATATAAAGGCCTCCGACCATAGACGGTATATAAAGGCCTCCGACCATAGACGGTATATAAAAGCCTCCGACCATAGACGGTATATAAAGCCTCCGACCATAGACGGTATATAAAGGCCTCCGACCATAGACGGTATATAAAAGCCTCCGACCATAGACGGTATATAAAAGCCTCCGACCATAGACGGTATATAAAGCCTCCGACCATAGACGGTATATAAAGGCCTCCGACCATAGACGGTATATAAAGGCCTCCGACCATAGACGGTATATAAAGGCCTCCGACCATAGACGGTATATAAAAGCCTCCGACCATAGACGGTATATAAAAGCCTCCGACCATAGACGGTATATAAAGCCTCCGACCATAGACGGTATATAAAAGCCTCCGACCATAGACGGTATATAAAGCCTCCGACCATAGACGGTATATAAAGGCCTCCGACCATAGACGGTATATAAAGGCCTCCGACCATAGACGGTATATAAAGGCCTCCGACCATAGACGGTATATAAAAGCCTCCGACCATAGACGGTATATAAAAGCCTCCGACCATAGACGGTATATAAAGCCTCCGACCATAGACGGTATATAAAAGCCTCCGACCATAGACGGTATATAAAAGCCTCCGACCATAGACGGTATATAAAAGCCTCCGACCATAGACGGTATATAAAGGCCTCCGACCATAGACGGTATATAAAAGCCTCCGACCATAGACGGTATATAAAAGCCTCCGACCATAGACGGTATATAAAAGCCTCCGACCATAGACGGTATATAAAGGCCTCCGACCATAGACGGTATATAAAGCCTCCGACCGCTGCCCCCCCCCCTCTCGGCGATAGCTTGTTTGTTGGCCTGTAGCGTGCTAACGTTAGCTATAGAGATGCTTGTCCTAAATAGATTTCCATTTACCGGTGGCGAGTCTGACGTAGTGGAAAAAGTGCAAATCTTCTTTTGGAAAGTCGGCTTGT
Organism: Gymnocephalus cernua; assembly: GCA_023631565.1. NCBI lineage: Eukaryota > Metazoa > Chordata > Actinopteri > Perciformes > Percidae > Gymnocephalus > Gymnocephalus cernua. The sequence goes on along the minus strand of CM042428.1, from coordinate 42,007,298 downwards.
AGAGCCATGCCGACAGCAACTTGTCAACAGAGCGTGCACGAGGAGAACTAGGCTCGTGGACGCTCTCTCGTGCACACGTTTAATAGGCGTTCCCTCTCGGGAGCAGGTAGAGTGTTGCGCATGTGCATTTTTTGAAAAAGTGGAGAGGGCGGTTCATTTCTAAAATTCGGGAAAATCCTCCATTATACCTTTAAAATAACAATGAAATGCTGCGTTATTGACTTTAGACCAGGTTTTTGTTGGTCAATGGTCCCATCACTTACCGCTGCCTCAAGATAGCAATGCGCCCAGAATGCACCTGAACACACCTCCCTGTAAGACCAGCACGCCCAGAATGCACCTGAACACACCTCCCTGGAAGACCAGCACGCCCAGAATGCACCTGAACACACCTCCCTGTAAGACCAGCACGCCCAGAATGCACCTGAACACACCTCCCTGGAAGACCAGCACGCCCAGAATGCACCTGAACACACCTCCCTGTAAGACCAGCACGTAGAGGTACTCTACATAGCATATGTATGTAATGTTAAAGCATTGCAATTTCCCTTGTGGGATTAATACAATATAAATTATTATTAGATAGATAGATAGATAGATAGATAGATAGATAGATAGATAGATAGATAGATAGATAGATAGATAGATAGATAGATAGATAGATAGATAGATAGATAGATAGATAGATAGATAGATAGATAGATAGATAGATAGATAGATAGATAGATAGATAGATAGATAGATAGATAGATAGATAGATAGATAGATAGATAGATAGATAGATAGATAGATAGATAGATAGATAGATAGATAGATAGATAGATAGATAGATAGATAGATAGATAGATAGATAGATAGATAGATAGATAGATAGATAGATAGATAGATAGATAGATAGATAGATAGATAGATAGATTTTTATTGATCCCAAAAAATGGGAAATAACAGTGTTGCAGCAGCAAAACATCAGACACACAGCACACATACAGAATATATATATATATATATATATATATATATATATATATATATATATATATATATATATATATATAATATAACAGGAAACAATATAAATGAAATAATAATAGAATACTACAAGAGCAAACATTTAAAATATATACAAATTGGAATACAAATGTACCACTGTTTCACCTGTAATGATAGGATGTAGATCAACCTATTGTGCACTATTGTGTATTATTATTTATTAGCAGCTGGAGACACATACACACACACCCCGGGGACAGAGGTAGGACATGTGACAGACGGAGATGCGTACACGTTGAGGGAGAAAGACAGAGAATCTGTGCAGCGGTATACAGCTCTTCCCTCCGAATGCGAGTGCCATCCGTGCGACTGTATCTAATGAAAAGTGACAACTCCCTTCTCCCGGAGAGCCTTCCTGTTTTGCTAGGCTTCAAATCCTATTTGCTCTCCGCACACCGTCACCGCCACTCTCCGTCTCTCTCCTCTCATCTTCCGCTCACTTTTCTAATGAGAGTTCCCCGACTTCTTTCTAGGAAAATGTGTTGCCAATGAAGCCTTATTATATTTTAAAATATTGTAATTGTCTCTCAGGGAAAGGGAGAGAGAGAGAGAGAGAGGGAGGGAAGATGGGTTTTTAAATGGGTAATAATTTGAAAAAGTGCAGGCAGTGAGTATTACGGAACGGCAGGAGTTGAAGGGGAGAAAGAAGGGAGAGCTTGACAGTGTAATTTGAAAGATAGCGAGTAAATTGATCATTGAATGGCAGGTATTCAGAGCGTGTCAGATAGTCTGATGAGCATGTGATAGGAAAACTCGGCACTGTACTCAATCGGTCTACAAGATGGATAAACTGCTGCTCTGATAGGACGACTCTCCGCCTTCGGCGGGTGTTGATAAGTCGATGAAGCCAAATAGCTTTCGTGTGTGACGGGTCGGGGCGTCCGGCCGTGTACAGCCCAATGTTCCCACAGCTCTATGTTCCCACAGCCCTATGTTCCCACAGCCCAATGTTCCCACAGCTCTATGTTCCCACAGCTCTATGTTCCCACAGCCCTATGTTCCCACAGCCCAATGTTCCCACAGCTCTATGTTCCCACAGCTCTATGTTCCCACAGCCCTATGTTCCCACAGCCCAATGTTCCCACAGCTCTATGTTCCCACAGCTCTATGTTCCCACAGCCCTATGTTCCCACAGCCCAATGTTCCCACAGCTCTATGTTCCCACAGCTCTATGTTCCCACAGCTCTATGTTCCCACAGCTCTATGTTCCCACAGCCCTATGTTCCCACAGCCCAATGTTCCCACAGCTCTATGTTCCCACAGCCCAATGTTCCCACAGCTCTATGTTCCCACAGCCCTATGTTCCCACAGCTCTATGTTCCCACAGTCATATGTTCCCACAGCTTTATGTTCCCACAGCTCTATGTTCCCACAGCCCTATGTTCCCACAGCTCTATGTTCCCACAGCTCTATGTTCCCACAGCCCTATGTTCCCACAGCCCTATGTTCCCACAGCTCTATGTTCCCACAGCTCTATGTTCCCACAGCCCTATGTTCCCACAGCTCTATGTTCCCACAGCTCTATGTTCCCACAGCTCTATGTTCCCACAGCCCTATGTTCCCACAGCTCTATGTTCCCACAGCCCAATGTTCCCACAGCTCTATGTTCCCACAGCCCAATGTTCCCACAGCTCTATGTTCCCACAGCCCAATGTTCCCACAGCTCTATGTTCCCACAGCCCTATGTTCCCACAGCTCTATGTTCCCACAGCCCTATGTTCCCACAGCTCTATATTCCCACAGCCCAATGTTCCCACAGCCCAATGTTCCCACAGCCCAATGTTCCCACATTTCTAAGATTTTTCTCTTCTAATTGACTGACTGACCTGTGATGTCATTCTCCTTCAGTGTTGAGGAACGTCTTATGCTATATTGTGTCTCTAAGTGTGTTATTCAATTATGTTTCCGTTAAAGAAGGAAAAGAAAATCACAATAGTCGAGACTATCGAATCACAATGAATGGAAATCGCGATACAAATCCAGTCGGCGTCCTTGCATCCTCCCGGCCCTGCTGCTTTCTGCTCCTGCGCCTATTAAGGCAGTCGGTTAAATTGTGAGTGCAGGATACAGTATGTGGGTTAGGGTGCCGTCCTCCTTGTTAATATTTCATCTCAGCGCTGGCGTAAAGAAAATGGGGCAGAGCAACACAGAAGGCCTAATGAGACGGAGACGCTCGGTGAGATGGGGGATGTGTGTGTGTTTACGTGTGTGCCCATCTTCAGTTTTTGTGGCTGTTTTGTTTATTTTCTTCTGATATCTGAATGTATTTTTCTGCTGCTGTTGAATTAGGACGCATAGGAGAGACTACACTGCAGTTGTGTGTGTTTTCTGTGTGTCAATGACATACAGCAGCCAGGGATTTGTGAAGAAAGCAGGGGGGAGGGGGGGGGGTGTTGATCATGCATAACAAAACAAAACATGCCCAAATTAAATTTGGGCATCAATACCATCATGGATATTAGAGCCACTCGGCCAGCCTGGGCTACTTGGTCCTACCTGGGTGGCTGAGGCTCGGTGGTAGATCGGTAGGTTGCCTGCCACTCTGAAGGTTGGTGGTTCGATCCCCGGCCCTGCAGTCCCATGTCGAAGTGTCTTTTGGGAAAGACACTGAACCCCGAGTTGCCCCCGATCGGAGTGTAAATGTGTGTGAATGTTTATCTGATGAGCAGGTGGCACCTTGTACGGCAGCCCCGGCCACATTGGGCTGTGGGAACATAGAGCTGTGGGAACATCGGGCTGTGGGAACATAGAGCTGTGGGAACATCGGGCTGTGGGAACATAGAGCTGTGGGAACATAGGGCTGTGGGAACATTGGGCTGTGGGAACATAGATCTGTGGGAACATAGAGCTGTGGGAACATTGGGCTGTGGGAACATAGAGCTGTGGGAACATACAGCTGTGGGAACATAGAGCTGTGGGAACATAGAGCTGTGGGAACATAGAGCTGTGGGACCATAGAGCTGTGGGAACATAGAGCTGTGGGAACATAGAGCTGTGGGAACATAGAGCTGTGGGACCATTGGGCTGTGGGAACATAGAGCTGTGGGACCATTGGGCTGTGGGAACATAGAGCTGTGGGAACATAGAGCTGTGGGACCATTGGGCTGTGGGAACATAGAGCTGTGGGAACATAGAGCTGTGGGACCATTGGGCTGACCCCCAACCAGCAACTGCCGCTGTGATTTTATCATTCTATGGCACTATGTCTTCACGTTGCAGCGCTTAACTTAGTTTAAAATACTTCTATTGTAGGTATATAATATATGGCGTGTTGCCTACGTTTTGTCCCCACTGGGGATAAAAATTAATTCAGCAGAGGCAGGGATATATAGACCAGAAAGGGGGCACATCCCCCCGGAAAATCGCACCCTGCGTACAGCGACACATTCACTCTGCGGGCTCATTATTGTGTCCTGTCACACGTGTGCTCTGTGTTTTCTTCGTGTGTCGTACTCTCACGCTGCAGCCGTGACCACGTTTGACATGTATGTGCAGTTAAAGCTTTCTGCACTGCGATGGGGATGAATGCAACTTGACACTTTTTGCGAGATACTGTCATCGACACGTTGCCTGAGAAATGCATGCTCTAACTTGCCGCAGGGATGTTTTCATCCCACTGCAGCAGCTGGAAGTTAAATAAACATGTCACATGGAAGGAAAGGTATTTGTGGTTGCAGCCTGTTACTGGGTTATATGACTGTATGTCGTTATGACAGGAAATTTAAAATATTCAGTTCTAAATACATTTTTAAGAGACTAAAGAACATATCAGCTTGTCGTAGTACCACTTAGTTTTGTGTGAAACCGCTCAGTGAACTACATCTCTCGTCTCTCACAATATACATTACCTCCCTCGCTAGCTAGCGAGCTAGCTTAGCTCTGTTCCACAAGACATGTACCGTCATCTTACCTGATGTGTTTTATCCAGCGTCTTTTTATCAGCAGGGAAGAGAAAGGTGCCCTTCCTCAGTGTGTGCACAGGCAATTGCACACAGGTGGGTTTAATTATACAACCAATACTGCACAGGTGGAGTAAATCATCCACAACTAGCACATCAGTCCCAACAGAAGGAGCCACAAGCAATCCCCAATTCCTGATTAAGGTCCCATGGTGGTCCACCGGAAGGGGAGCGTGTCAATGGTCAGAGCGGGGGAGAGGGCGGACAGTGCCAGGGCACCCGAAACCGTAAATTCATCAAATCAAGGGTCTAACTCTGGGTTCAACGTCAGGGGTGGGGGGTTGAGATCTCCCACTATCTAGGGAGGTCCCGGGACATGTCTGCATGGATTGAGAAAGAGACAAAAACATTAGAAAAAAGTGACAATAACCTCGAACAGCGAGCTAGGTCTAACGTTAGCAGCTGGGTCTAACGTTAGCAGCTGGGTCTAACGTTAGCAGCTGGGTCTAACGTTAGCAGCTGGGTCTAACGTTAGCAGCTGGGTCTGACCCACTGCCTCTTGGTCTAATGTTAGCGGCTCGGTCTAACGTTAGCGGCCCGCTGACCCACTGCCGCTGGGTCTAACGTTAGCGGTCCGCTGACCCACTGCTGGTGGGTCTAACGTTAGCGGTCCGCTGACCCACTGCTGGTGGGTCTAATGTTAGCGGTCCGCTGACCCACTGCTGGTGGGTCTAATGTTAGCGGTCTGCTGACCCACTGCCGCTGGGTCTGACGTTAGCGGCCCGCTGACCCACTGCCGCTGGGTCTAACGTTAGCGGTCCGCTGACCCACTGCTGCTGGGTCTAACTGTCCATCCTCACTCTCTGCAACTCCGAGAACGTCTCCCGAACTGCGTCGGGCCGCTCTCCCATAAGCGCCGTCCTCCCAGAGAGCTGCGACACAGTTTACGGCACCACTGACGACAACTAACAACGCCATCGCCATTTTGTTGTGTACCAATCAGACCAACCACGGGAAACAGTTCAATGGCATTTATCCATTTTTATTTCTATGGGAATAGGCCAGGCCAGCAACAGTTTCCATCGTGATGACACAAGCAACCGCCTGCTGCCCGGCAACGTCAGCGGAAATTGATCCATTACTCTGATGCGTTCTGACATGTTCTTCACACCCTAAACGAGTAATAAAGTCGAGATCTGAGCCGTGTGTCATCCTTCCTGCAGACACAGCTGACCTTACATCCTGCAGTATATGATTTGTGCCGGTTTATTATTTGTATTCGTCGTCTTTATGCCACCGCTAGAAACATGAAACATCATATCACTATAACTGGAAATGATGTGCAAATGCTTCACAAGAAATATGAGGCCAATTGGTGAATAATTCCAAAAATGTGATTTCGTAAAAGGCCATGCCCCTCACACTGGGAGTCCGATTGACTTGCAATTTGTCACTGTTGGAAAATGTAAATACATGTTATCGTTGATGAATGGTTATTGCATACTATGATAAACTAAGCATGCTCAACTTATGCTTTCATGAGGAAGTTTTCATGTGGAGACTTTGCTGGCTGACGCACGGGCATATCTCTCTGCTCCAAGTCCAGGGTCACAGTTCTGCAAAACATTGGCTCAGCTATGCTTGTGCAACATAAAGTTGTCAAGGTAACTGTGAGATTAAATGTCAATATTGATCACACTTTTGCTCACGTACATGAGCTGTCGAAACATGTGACTTTGTGAATAAAACGCTGTGAGAGGGGGAGACTCGTTGGAGATTAAAGGTCCCATGGCATGAAAATTTCACTTTATTAGGGGACCACTGAAGTCTATATAAGAGACTTCAGATACAGTATTAGGGGACCACTAAGGTCTATATAAAAGAGACTTCAGATACAGTATTAGGGGACCACTGAGGTCTATATAAAAGAGACTTCAGATACAGTATTAGGGGACCACTAAGGCCTATATAAAAGAGACTTCAGATACAGTATTAGGGGACCACTAAGGTCTATATAAAAGAGACTTCAGATACAGTATTAGGGGACCACTAAGGTCTATATAAAAGAGACTTCAGATACAGTATTAGGGGACCACTAAGGCCTATATAAAAGAGACTTCAGATACAGTATTAGGGGACCACTAAGGCCTATATAAAAGAGACTTCAGATACAGTATTAGGTGACCACTGATGTCTATATAAAAGAGACTTCAGATACAGTATTAGGGGACCACTAAGGTCTATATAAAAGAGACTTCAGATACAGTATTAGGGGACCACTAAGGTCTATATAAAAGAGACTTCAGATACAGTATTAGGGGACCACTAAGGTCTATATAAAAGAGACTTCAGATACAGTATTAGGGGACCACTGAGGTCTATATAAAAGAGACTTCAGATACAGTATTAGGGGACCACTGAGGTCTATATAAAAGAGACTTCAGATACAGTATTAGGGGACCACTAAGGTCTATATAAAAGAGACTTCAGATACAGTATTAGGGGACCACTGAGGTCTATATAAAAGAGACTTCAGATACAGTATTAGGGGACCACTGAGGTCTATATAAAAGAGACTTCAGATACAGTATTAGGGGACCACTAAGGTCTATATAAAAGAGACTTCAGATACAGTATTAGGGGACCACTGAGGCCTATATAAAAGAGACTTCAGATACAGTATTAGGGGACCACTAAGGCCTATATAAAAGTCTGCCGTTATTTATATCTTAGCTAATTTGCATAATGTGAAAAACTTGCGCTACTGGGATACGTATTTCAACTATAACCCTACAGTCACACATGCTACAAAAGACAGCGACGCGCGCTCGCTTGACGGGCGCTCCCGGGCGTGCCTTAGCCTACTCCTGGTTGCTTGGCAACAGTAAACAGAAATTCCCCCGCGCTACCTTCAAGCACGTCTTACAAGTCGCTTCAGAGGCATCGTCCAGTCACAAGAACGATGTTTTTTGGATTTAAAAGTATTTATTTCTCGATAAAAGTAACAAAATAAATGAGATAAAATGCCAAAACTTATGAGATATTTACAGAAATACGACGTCCTGAAGCGTTTCAGCCATCTTGAATTATTTCTTTGGCTGTGTCTCAAACCGCCTAGCTTGCACACTTCACACACTTAGTTTTAAGTATATACTGGAGATAATGCACTGAAAGTACCCGGATGACCCCCTAAGAAAAGTCCAAAAGTTCAGCGTGGAACGATGGACGCTACACACACTAAACCTGCGCCATCTTGACTACAAAGCGGAAAGGGGGAGGGACCAGGGACGTCGACCGGCAGCTGATTGGACGAACGAGTCACGTGCGTACCAGCTCTCGCGGATTTCACATCCGAGCTTAATGGCGGCCAGATGGCGGCTCGTTTGGAATACGATTAATAGTTCACCGAATAGTTCACCGAAAGCGAGGAATAGGCCGTCATGCAGCTGCTGAATCTGTCTTCATTTCAGATCAACTAAGGTCAGTTTAAAAGATTTTCGTTAGATTTTGAGAGGCGGCGGCGAGCCGAGCCGACCGCTCGTCATTTCCGGTAAGTGTTTTAACATAAGTGTTCCATTTGGGACGATACTGACCATGGAAAGTGGGCGCTACGGCAGGAAGTGGCCAGTGACCATTAGCGGTGGACTGACCGAAGTAGGCGGTTTGAGACACAGCCATTGACTCGAGCGACCACTGACGTACGTCACGCTGCCCCCGTGCTGCCTTCACTCCGATTGGCCGTCGCTTTGTCGCATCGCTCAGCATTTGCATGAAATAGCCTTCTTGTCTATTTCGGCCCCGCCTTGCTCGTGGCAGCGGCGAGCTCGTCGCTTGTCGCCATCTTGTCGCTGGCAAACGGCCGCTCCCATTGGAAATGAACGGCAGCTTGTCGCTCTGTCGCTGTCTCTTTTGTAGCATGTGTGACTGTAGGGTAAATGAGCAAAGATTGGACGAGAAACATGGCCGCTACCATGCTAAACACACACTGAACACACATTCCCTGTTTTCAATAACGTGGATTCCCTTAAGGGAACGCACAGAGTGTATATTCCTTTTATAAAAACACTATATATTTTACAGAAAACATGCTATTTCAGCTCTGTGTGTCGAACTAACATGTATTTTTGCTAATAAATCAGTAGTCTACTGTAGGTTGCTGCAGGTTTTTGTTGAGCAATAGCAACAGAAACAGATAGCATAAACCAGAAAAAGTCTTCATTCCTGGGAAGATTGTGTTTATTTCCACTGTTGTTGAGAGATAATTGCCGTAATCAGAGAGAGCAGTAAGTGTGCTGTCTGTGTTGTGACTGGTGCAACATCTCAGCATCAAAATTGACTGAATACAAATCAAAACATGAATAACAAAAACTTTCCACTTTCGCCTTGAAATTAGGTTTCAAGCATCAGGCGGTCACAGAGCGCCGCGATGTCTCCCGGCAATATTACAGTGACCGGAGCATTATCATGCAAGAGAGGAGTGCTTTAAAGTGAAATAAGAGAAATGAAAGCCAAAGAGGGGAGCGGTAGTTGCAGATAAGAGCATATTATAGCCAGTAGAGGAGGAAGATATGGGAGAGGGGCTGTGATTCAGTGGGGAGAAGGAGACAGGAGGCGCTCCTTGAAGGGATGAGATGAGTTTTCAGCCGGCGGTGAGAGATAACTGCTGTTCTGAGTGGAGAAGGCCTGCAGGTTTCACACGGAGCCTCTTCAGCCTTTTTCAAAACTCTCTCGTGCCTTCTGATTTACTGCTGTCAAAAAGTATTTTCCTCTTTCAGATATAAGGTCATTTTACCGGAGCGCAGAGGTATCAAACTCTGGCTGTTTGAAGGTTTACATTAGTCTGACTATCACCAATCCCTTTCAGTTTGATGTAGTCTGGGGAGTCTGCTCTGTGGTCTCCATAGATCCTGTTACAGTCGAGACCTTCCTCCTCCCGTTAGTTGTTTCTTCAAGCAGCAACGGCTCATTAAACATTTAACTCACATATATTAACTTCAGCCACGTGACGCTAGCGGTACTTCTCTTGCATAATTTTGCTAGCCTGACATTGGTTTCTGTCCTTTCCTGAGCTCATGAGAATATATAATAATATATAGATGACGTCCCTCTATCGTCATGCTACCAGACTACATGTCTTTGCTCAGACCTGTAAAAGATGCCGGGGTGTGCTGAGGCAGGAATGAGGCCTCTCTGGGATACACATAGCACACCCCCCCCCCCCCCCCACCCCCCCCGAGGGACTTATCTTGTAACACAGATCAGTATCTACGGTGGTCTTTTGAAACAAAAGGCTCCTGCGGCCTAATTAGCAAATTAAAGACCCAGAGAGCAAGCAGGCGTTGACAGATGAGACAATAGTTATAAATGTCACCGGTTAATATCCCCAAGCTCAGAGCACGCACGCACACACACACACACACTCACACACTCACACACACACACACACACACACACACACACACACACACACACACACAGACACACACACACACACACCGAGGCATTTACACACTGTTTTAAGCAGTAAAGTGTGTGACTGGTGCATGCGTGTGTGTGTGTGTGTGTGTGTGTGTGTGTGTTTTTGTGTGTGTGTGAGTGTGTGTGTGTGTGTGTGTGTGTGAGTGTGTGTGTGTGTGTGTGAGTGTGTGCACTTGTGTGTGCGCGTGTGTGAGAGTGTGTGTGCGTGTGTGTGTCTGTGTGTGTGTGTGAGAGAGAGTGTGTGTGTGTGCGTGTGTGCGTGTGTGTGTGTGAGTGTGTGTTTGTGTGTGAGAGAGAGTGTGTGTGCGTGTGTGAGAGTGTATGTCTGTGTGCATGTGCGTGTGTCTCTGTGTGTGTGTGTGTGTGTGTGAGAGAGTGTGTGTGCGTGTGTGTGAGAGTGTGAGTGTGTGTGTGTGTGTGTGTGTGTGTGTGTGTGAGTGCGTGTGTGTGTGTGTGTGAGTGTGTGTGTGCGTGCATGTGTGTGTTTGTGTGTGAGAG
>CM042428.1:41971019-41996173 GCA_023631565.1 Gymnocephalus cernua | reverse complement strand
TCTCTCTCTCTCTCTCTTTCTCTCTGTCTCTCTCTCTGCACAGCCTCCTTCCAGAAACGCAGAGTTTTTTTGTGATTGTTGTGGGCAAAAATCCTTGATTATGTGGCACGTTTTCTTAAAAAATGTGATGGAATATTTGGGATATTTATGCAATTTTTATGCGATGAAATTGCGGGAACTTGCAAAAATTGCGGTTTGATGAAAAAGAGAAAACAACATATTTTGCGCGGAATTCGGCAATTTATGCGGCGAAAGTGCGGCGTATTTGAAAAAAATGGACTTTGGCTGATTATGCGTTGAATTATGCGATCGCATAATCACGTTTTTCTGGAGGGAGTGACACACACACACACACACACACAGACACACACACACACACACACACAGACACACACACACACACACACACAGACACACACACACACACACACACACACACATACACAGACATACACAGACACACACACACAGACACACACACACACACACACACAGACACACACACACACACACACACAGACACACACACACACACACACACACACACATACACAGACATACACAGACACACACACACAGACACACACACAGAGACACACACACACACACACACACACACACACACACACAGACACACACACACACACACACACACACACACACACACACACACACACACACACACACACACACACAGACACACACACACACACACAGAGACACACACACACACACACACACACAGAGACACACACACACACAGAGACACACACACACACACACACACACACACACACACACACACACACACACACACGCACACACACATACACACACACACACACACACACACACACGCACACACACACACACAGTGACACACACACACACACACAGTGACACAGTACTACGCTACATTTCAGAGAGAAATATTGTACTTTTTACTTTAACTACATTCATCTGTTACAGCTTTAGTTACTAGTTACTTTTACTTCTTTACTTTTAATACTTTAACTACATTTTCCTGATGATACTTGCAGACCTTTCCATGCCACTGTTGCCTCCTTCCTCCCCCCCCCTCGTCCTCCCATTGTTTGTGCTGCAGACGCGTCTTCGTTTCCTCCCCCTCCTCCTCCATCTGTCCCTCCTTTCCTTCACACACTTGTTTATTGATTTACAGCCGCTGTATTTGGGAAAGGTTGTGGCTGCAGCACCCAGAACACCGTAGACGACCAGCTGTCTCCAGCTAACATTCACCCGTTCGGGGCGTTTTCACACCTGCAGGTTGTTTGTTCAGGTCCCAATCAGCTGATGAGTTTCTAAACTTACTAAACAACTAAAAAAAAACACGCAAGAATGTTCCCTCCTCTTATTGGTCGGATGTGTCTGGGGGGGCGGGAGCAAGAAAGTAAAAACAGGAAGAAGGTCCTGTGTTCTGGACGCAAAATTACGAATCCCACTATGGCAACGCCAAGACCCGCCCTCCGAAGCAGCTCGATTGGTCGGGGTTAGGCATTTCACCTCGAGTGGTTAAGGTTAGGATAGCGGATTGGTCAGGGGATAGGACATGAACCAATGGGGTTACGTTACCATGGACGCCTGGCCAATAGTAGTGATTGAAGGGCGGGTCTTGGCATTGCCATAGTGGGATTTGTAATTTCGCGTTCTGGAAGTCTCCGAGGTCAAACAGAGTGAAGACACTACGGCGCCATTTTGATTCTAACAAGCCATCACCCGCCGTTAGCATTCCATTGACTTCCATTCATTTTGGCGTCACTTTGACAGCCAATAACTTTACATCTGAAGCGTTTAAAGACTTCATTTGTCCGTTGTTTATTTCTAAAGAAACACGACGATGTATAAAAGGCTCCGTTACCTTGTACCTCACGTTATGGCTCCGTAGCAGACGTTTTTATAAAAATAGGCTAACGGTTGGGTCATAACCACGAGACTTACTGTCTCATAGTAGAGGAATTACCGTACAGTACAGGAGAAGCTCGCAGGCAGTTTGGACTTACATCAGCTGTTTAGTTTAATTACTAATGTTAACTAGCATTTTAGTGATCAATAATTAGCCTGTGCCTATGTTATCTCCTTACATATACCTACGCTCTCCGTCTCTGATAGATTGGGAATGATTGAGATTTCTCTTGGCACAGCTACCAGAAGACTTACAACGTTCAGACACGTTGCTCACGTCACATCTACGTCATCAAGCTCAGTTTGAGGCTGCGCAGTAACGCTCGGCCATCACCGGGGAAGTGACTTCACTGGTCTCGGTCCAGAGCAACGGGACCTGCTGGTCCACTTCTTTAACTGTCTATGGAGACCACAGAGCAGACTCTCCAGACTACATCAATCTGAAAAGGATTGGTGATAGTCAGACTAATGTAAACCTTCAAACAGCCAGAGTTTGATACCTCTGCGCTCCGGTGAAATGACCTCATATCTGAAAGAGGAAAATACTTTTTGACAGCAGTAAATCAGAAGGCACGAGAGAGTTTTGAAAAAGGCTGAAGAGGCTCCGTGTGAAACCTGCAGGCCTTCTCCATCAGAACAGCAGTTATCTCTCACCGCCGGCTGAAAACTCATCTCCTCCCTTCGAGGAGCGCCTCCTGTCTCCTTCTCCCCACTGAATCACAGCCCCTCTCCCATATCTTCCTCCCATATCAGCCATCACCGGAGAAGTGACTTCACTGGTCTCCGTCAAAAACAACGCCGTCACATTGTCCATTATGTCAAGACCCGCCCTACGAAGCAGCTGGATTGTTTAGGGTGAGGTATTTGACCTCGAGTTAGGTAAGTAGTAAGGTTAGGATAGCCGATTGGTCAGCGGATAGTTATGGTACATATATATATGTATGTATATATATCAGTCCCTCCAGTTTTTTTGTGATTGTTGCGGGCAAAAATCCTCGATTATGCGGCACGTTTTCTTAAAAAAATGTGATGGAATATGCGGGATATTTATGCCATTTTATGCAATGAAATTGCGGGAACTTGCAAAAATTGCGGTTTGATGAAAAAGAGAAAACAAAGTGATTCCCCCCCAACACCGTGTTCTCAGTAGGTGAAATGACATCACTTCATAACGTTCCCATGGCAACAGGGGAAAATGGCTGCTCTCGTGTGAAGTAAACGCAACATTTTTCATCTTTCTGCTGAGATATATGTGACTTTTTTTGCAACGAAAATGTGGGGATTATGAAATCATGCAAGACCCGCATATTTCGCGCGGAAATCGGCAATCTATGCAGCGAAAGTGCGCATAAATATGCACACTTTGGCTGATTATGCGTTGAATTCTGCGATCGCATAATCACGTTTTTCTGGAGGGACTGATTATGGATAGTACAGTACTTATGGTTCACGGTCCCAGAACACTATTTTACTGAATGCACCTCAAGCCCGGACAGAGTTGGACTACTTGGAATGACCTACAGAAAACACTCAAACTACAGTGTGTATTTTCCTTAAATGATTTTAAAGGTTATGTTAACCAGTTCCCTCCAGAAAAACGTGATTATGCGATCGCATAATTCAATGCATAATCAGCCAAAGTCTGCATATTTTATGCCGCACTTTCGCCGCATAAAATTGCCGATTTCGGTGAAAATATGCGGGGCTTGCATGATTTAATAATCCCGCATTTTAGTTGCAAAAAAGTCACATATATCTCAGCAGAAAGATGAAAAATGTTGCGTTTCCTTCACACGAGAGCAGCCATTTTCCCCTGTTGCCATGGGAACGTTATGATTTGACTCTTTTTCATCAAACCGCAGTTTTTGCAAGTTCCCGCAATTCCATCGCATAAAATTGCATAAATAAATAAAATTGCATAAATATCCCGCATATTCCATCACATTTTTTAAGAAAACGTGCCGCATAATCAAGGATTTTTTGCCCGCAACAATCACAAAAAAAACGTAGAACATGAGTCCATCCACACGTGCAAATGTTTTAACTAATGGCGCTTTTATTTTGAAATGTACTTGAGTTGTTTTTACCTTTCTTTTGTTGTGTTTGTTTCGTGATTGTAAATTGTTTTTATATGCAACTAACTTCTTGTGCTATGTCGGCCATGCAGGTCTCTCTTGGAGAAGAGATTTTATATCTCAATGAGAATAACCTGGTTAAATGAAATAACAATAATAATTAGGACCTGAACAAATGGGGTTACGTTACCATGGACGCCTGGCCAATAGTAGTGACTGAAGGGCGGGTCTCGGCGTGGCCGTAGTGGGATTCTGGACGTCTCCGAGGTCAAACCAGCTCGTTTCATTTCAATAATCGGACGACACGCCCGAGATGAGAGCCCTTCAAAACGTTGCGCTCGAGCGTTACATTTGGATTTAAGTCTGTTTTGCATTTTGCTTTTCAACCTGTTTCTGTCGACGTTTTTCTGATGCTTTTCGGCGCCTGCGTGTCCCTTTCTCTCGACATTTTTGACGCTTTTCTGACCCCCGAGGGACGAATAACATTAAAGTAATAATGATGATGACGTAAAAGGACGACACGCCCGAGATAACGGCCCTTCGGAAGATGTTCAAAACGTTGCATTCAAGTGTTAAATGTGGGTATAAATCCAATCACACTAAACTCCTTGTTTTGCATATTGATTTTTTTCATAGCTTTTGTTTTTTTTGAGGAAGAAGGTCCTGCGTTCCGGACGTCTCCGAGGTCACACCAGCTCATTTCATTTCAACAATCAGACGTTGTGTTAATAAGTCTGCTCTGCTCTCTGAGGAAGGAGACGGACGTCTGGCCCAACAGAGGGCATTACGGCAGAATTGGCATCTTCAAGATCCGCCGTCTCCGCCGAGCGCACGATATTCTGCAGGATGAGACACAAACCATCTTCTCCCTGCTTCCATCTCACAGGCTTTTAGAGCACCTCCAGGCTGCAGGACAGTTTATCCCCAGGGACATCACAGAATTGAACAATCATGCACCCCACCCACCCCCACACCACCACCACCACCCCCCAGCCAGTACAGTTGCACTTTCTAGATAGATAGATAGATTATATGCAATGGGACTCAGTGCAATATTGGATGCCTTGATGATATTTTTCTAATTTTATTTATTTTTTATTTTTTTATTTTTTATTTATTATTTAATAATTTTTATTTATTATTTATTATTTATTATTTATTATTTATTATTTATTATTTATTATTTTTATTTTTTATTTTTTATTTTTTATTTTTTATTTCTTATTTTTTATTTTTTATTTTTATTTTTATTTTTATTTTTATTTTTATTTTTATTTTTATTTAATTTTTATTTTTATTTAATTTTTAATGTTTTATTTTTTATTTTATTTTTATTTACAGAGTAAAATAAAAAGACAAGCTTCAAACACGATTATCCACACATTCATGGTGTTGTGTCAAGAAATCAAACTATAAATAGAAAGTAAGCACAAAGCAAACATAATTTTCATCTCTTGGTTATCTTCCAGTCTTTCTGTGACATTCCTTCCTCTGATTTACGGCTCTTGTTGTAGCTTCCTTCATTTCGTCCTCCTTCTTTAAGGCTTTAAGGCTTTTTAGGCTTTAAGGGACGAATAGCGCTCCACGCCTCCTCTCAGGTGGAGCTCAGAGGTCACAGGTCAGAGGTCAGAGGTCAGGGTCCGCTGCACAACATCTCCAAGCGTTTCAGCCTGAATATAAACTTCATGTTAAGTTTTCCTCACTACAACAGGCCGACGTCCCCGAGACGAGAGCCCTTCAAAAACATTTGTCTCTTTTTCTTCAACGTTTCTGTCGACGTTCTCGTTATTCATGTCTACAATATGTGTGTATGTGCAAACACACACACACACACACACACACACACACACACAGCGCGTTTCACTATCTTTATGGGGACCCATCATTGACATAATGTCTAACCTTAACCCTTACCCTAACCATAACCATCACAACTAAATGCCTAACCTTAACCCTTACCCTCACCTTAACCATCACAACTAAATGCCTAACCTTAACCCTTACCCTCACCTTAACCATCACAACTAAATGCCTAACCTTAACCCTTACCCTAACCTTAACCATCACAACTAAATGCCTAACCTTAACCCTTACCCTAACCTTAACCATAACCTAATTCTAACCCTAACCCTAAAACCAAGTCTTAACCCTCAAACCCTCCTTTAAACATGTGGGGTCCCCACAAGTATAGTGTATTCCTGGGTTTTGGACCCCACGAATGTAGTTAAACAAGAGCACAAGCACGCATGCACGCACGCACGCACGCACGCACGCACGCACGCACGCACGCACGCACGCACGCACGCACGCACGCACGCACTGTGCTTTATTATTATCCATTCTTTATCCTCTTTTCCTTGACGGTATTGGTTTTCTCTCTGTGCATTAAAATCCGTCTCCTGCCAACATTATCGTATCTTTTCCTCTCGCCGCCGAGCGCTACAATCCTTATCGGCGGCGGTCGCTGGATCTACCCGGCGAGCACGCTATAGGTCCAATCAATTGGCTGAACTTCTTCATCTAAACAACACAATGCATTAGTCCAAGTAATCCCATTCATCTACTTCTGCCTATTGTCCGTTCGGTTATTCACAGAACGTCTGGCCGGGTTATTTCATTTCTGTTCTTTTATTTTGTGTCTCTGGAGCTCATAAATCAAGAAGTAAATTAAAGCGCAGGCAGCCAGGAAACGCCAAGAAACGGCGTTCATTATCTTGATAGTTTGGCTCAGAGTCGATGGGAACGAACGAGAGGAAGGGACACTTTAGTGGTGCATTACCAGTCTCGTATAAAGTACTTGAAAGCAGAATACTTGAGTAAAAGTAGAAGTATCTTAGGCCGGCGACAGACTGAATGAGTGGCGTGAGCGTGGCGTTTCTGTTGCGTGGATTTTTCTGTCTTTACACATCAGAAACGTGTCAGACGCGGCGCTGCTGCTGCTGTACACGTGTATGTTTCCCATTGATTTACTGCACTCAAGCAGTAGTAATACTTCATGTTAAACATAAATATATTCTGATGTTATTACAGCAAAGACAATGTCGGCAGTATTGACAGGTGCACCATTTGAAAATCTATATTTTTTATTTTACAAATATTTATCTGCATTTATGTCAAAACCTCGAGACTTTCAAACATCAACATGTCATTTATTAAATGTATTTGTGTCGAAATGACATATAAACATCTTTTCTTGTTCTATTTTGTCTGGAAACTCTTCCAACACGCTGGCGTGTGGCGTGAAAAATAGGCGTCGGTTCTATTTCTAGCACGCACGCGTGTTCTGAGACGTGTCACGCAGGCAGTGTGCAGCTCTGACCTGTTAACATGGGAGCTGAGATAAACACGGACACGCCACGCGGCTGACACGCGCACGCCACGCTCATGCCATGCTCACGCCACGCAGCTGATACGCGCACGCCGCGCGCACGCCGCGCTCACGCCACGCTCACGCCACGCTCACGCCACACGGCTGACACGCTCACACCAAGCTCAACAGAAACAAAATTAACTATAAAAAAGATGTTTTTAGGTCGTCTTTCCACTTTAACCAACCATCACAACTCTAGTTCTAGTTGAAATAAACACATAGTTTACCGATTTACATGTGAACATATGTTGACATATAACATATTTATCATATAGCCAATTGCCTCTATACACGCTAAAAGTACTGTTTTTTTTAAATGGAGTCTGGTGGACATCTGCCTGGAAAATAAGGGACATCTCGCGAAATTCCCGGTGGCACCTGAACAATCCCAGAAATGAAACGTCGTCGATATAGACTAGGGGCAACTGCTGGTGTCAACTGTAAAACAGCTGGGGCAATAAACAGACTGCAGGGGTCCAGTGAGGTGGGAAGACTGATGATGATGCTGCACGTTTTATGGGCCTGCACACAGCAGGACGGTTGTCTTTCTGGCCCTGGGGGGATGGATGGTGGTCTTGAACTAGCGGGGACAACTGCCTCACTTAAAGACATCTGGGGAAAGGACAACAGCGGCTGATGAATACATCACCTGAGCACTTGACCAGGTACGTTGTCGAGGTCAACATGCAGACTTTTTGCTGGTGAATCTGGATAATGTTCCTGACGTCAGCTGTGTGGGACTGACGGAGTCCCTCGGAGGAATGCCTTCATCCAAACGTATAGCGCTAATTTCAAAAAGCAACAATCCCAGCTGAGCCGGAAGGCAAAGCTCTCGATCTACCGGTCAGTTTTCGTTCCTACCCTCACCTATGGTCATGAAGGTTGGAGGTCATGACCCAAAGAACCAGATCCAGGGTACAAGCGGCAGGAATGGGTTTCCTCAGGAGGGGGGCTGGCGTCTCCCTTAGAGATGATGAGGGTGAGAAGCTCAGTCATCCGTGAGGAGCTCGGAGTAGAGCCGCTGCTCCTTCACGTCAAAAGGAGCCAGTTGAGGTGGTTCGGGCATCTGGTAAGGATGCCCCCTGGGCGCCTCCCTAGGGAGGTGTTCCAGGCACGTCCAGCTGGGAGGAGGCCTCGGGGAAGACCCAGGACTAGGTGGAGGGACGTCCAGCTGGGAGGAGGCCTCGGGGAAGACCCAGGACTAGGTGGAGGGACGTCCAGCTGGGAGGAGGCCTCGGGGAAGACCCAGGACTAGGTGGAGGTACGTCCAGCTGGGAGGAGACCTCGGGGAAGACCCAGGACTTGGTGGAGGCACGTCCAGCTGGGAGGAGGCATCGGGGAAGACCCAGGACTAGGTGGAGGCACGTCCAGCTGGGAGGAGGCATCGGGGAAGACCCAGGACTAGGTGGAGGCACGTCCAGCTGGGAGTAGGCCTCGGGGAAGACCCAGGACTAGGTGGAGGGACGTCCAGCTGGGAGGAGGCCTCGGGGAAGACCCAGGACTAGTTGGAGGGACGTCAAGCTGGGAGGAGGCCTCAGGGAAGACCCAGGACTAGGTGGAGGTACGTCCAGCTGGGAGGAGGCCTCGGGGAAGACCCAGGACTAGGTGGAGGGACGTCCAGCTGGGAGGAGACCTCGAGGAAGACCCAGGACTAGGTGGAGGCACGTCCAGCTGGGAGGAGACCTCGAGGAAGACCCAGGACTATGTGGAGGGACGTCCAGCTGGGAGGAGGCCTCGGGGAAGACCCAGGACTAGGTGGAGGCACGTCCAGCTGGGAGGAGACCTCGGGGAAGACCCAGGACTAGGTGGAGGCACGTCCAGCTGGGAGGAGACCTCGGGGGAGACCCAGGACTAGGTGGAGGCACGTCCAGCTGGGAGGAGGCCTCGGGGAAGACCCAGGACTAGGTGGAGGGATTACATCTCCAACCTGGCCTGGGAACGCCTCGGGATCCCCCAGTCAGAGCTGGTTAATGTGGCTCGGGAAAGGGAAGTTTGGGGTCCCCTGCTGGAGCTGCTCCCCCCGCGACCCGACCACGGATCGACGATGGATGGATGGAATCCGCTTTACATTTCACTTGTTTGACTTCAGATGCCACAACGTCTTCTTAGTTCATTTATTTCCAGTTTTAGTGTCACTTTTGATGAGGACACATCTGTTGTTGTTGCAGTTTATAGAAATAAAGGAATATTTTATATTATATTGATGCTGATGTTTTTTTTTTTTATCCACTCCTCATACATACTCACATATACACACATATAGCACAACAACTTCTGTATGTGTTGGTGACGACCATACAAGTGGATGAATTCCTTCCTAAATACAGGCTACCAAACAACAACCGTGATTTTTTATGGACCTGGAGCTGCATCTCGGCGTGCCAGAGAAGTTGTTTGTCCTGAGTATTTATGATTGTTCATAAATAACAGGCTCTTTGTCTGCAGGAGAGTCATACTGCCAGCAGTGGAAATGAATGTGCAGAGGGCAGATGGAGGTGTTTCCCTGCTGGTTTATTTTTAGCCAGGAATGCAATATAACGGAGTAAACTCCCCGGGAAAGATAGGCAGCCTGTTCTCACTCCCAACTCGTAAAATACTGACGCTTGGTCAGTGTCTCTCAGCGTCCGATACGGACGCAAAAAGCATCCTTTAAAGATCCCATATTATTACCAGAATATGTTTACATGGTTTAATATATTGTTGTTGTACAGCACATCTCTCTCTCACTGCTGCAGCTCCTCTTTTCACCTTGTGTTCAGGTCTCTGTTTTAGCTACAGAGTGAATCATCTTTCCTTCTGTACTATCTTTGATTCCACTCTGCACATGCTCAGTAGCTCAGATGGTAGATCATGTCAGTTAGCTCCACAGACGGTAAAAGAAAGGTTGTTTCTCCAACTTTGGTCAGTTACAAGGCAGGATTAGCCGGGAGACTTCTTCTAAAGGAGGGCGCACATGGAAGTACTTCTTCTGGAGATTATGGTGAACTAGTGTGTGTTGTAACGCTAGCGCTAGCATGCTAATGGTTGCGGTTAGCCCGTCGTTTCGGCTAGTTACGTAACAATCCGTGCAGATTTTGACCATCTCACCCGGAGACTGAAGGCAGGAATCATTCAGAAACCGTATCTCACTCAGAACAACATGGATGGTTATTTTCAAGTTTGTATGTGTGTGGAAGCACCAGAGACACAAAATAACACCCCAAATCACAGAAAAAAGTGTTTTTTTCATAATATGGGACCTTTAATGTTTAATTTCTTATACTGTACTGTAACTTTTATTCTTGTATTTTAATCGTGTTCATGTAAAGCACTTTGAATCGCCCTGTTGCTGAAATGTGCTCTACAAATAAAGCTGCCTTGCCTTTCCAGTGTGGCGCCCCCTGCTGCGATATATCTCGTCTCGTCCGTGAACCAAATGTGATGCATTTACCAGATTAGGTAGAACGCCGTGTGGAGTATTTGTCCCTATTACAGGGTTGGAGAGGGTGATCCCCCCCCCCCCCAACCCCTCAACCCCCCCCCCCCCCTCTCTGTCCTCTGCAGAAGAAATGAGATGTTTAATTCATTGTTATCCACGGCTATCAGGAGCTGTCCTCTCTGGTGCTCTTACTCTCCATTGTCATTACCATTATTGCCTTCTTCATCACAATCACTGTCACAGTCGACATTAGCGCCGTCATGATTTAACTTTAAAGGATAACTGCAGCCAATTGTGTACGAATCGGTGCTAGCAACCACTGCAGTGCTCAATTACCTATTTTTGAGGGGGAATTAAGTTCAAGTTTTTCGTCGCGAAGGCAACCTGTCCTCTGGAGGACATCCACCAGAACGGCGGGCGCTCGGGGGATTGTTATCGGCAGCGGGAGGCGAGGAAGGCGGGGGCGGGACATAAAGCAAGGCAAGGATGATGGGTCGGGCCTGCTAGCCCGGCTATAAGGGAACTACCACACAGATCGCCAATGCCAAGACTCCTACTCACCAACGCCAGATAGATCCCACACAAAATGGATATATATGCTACAAAAACTCCGAGGGGTACACATACCCCTGCAGTCCTCCAGAGTACCCCTAGGGGGACACGAACCCCCTGCAGTCCTCCAGAGTACCCCTAGGGGTACACGTACCCCTGCAGTCCTCCAGAGTACCCCTAGGGGGACACATACCCCTGCAGTCCTCCAGAGTACCCCTAGGGGGACACGAACCCCCTGCAGTCCTCCAGAGTACCCCTAGGGGTACACGTACCCCTGCAGTCCTCCAGAGTACCTCTAGGGGGACACGTACCCGTGCAGTCCTCCAGAGTACCCGTAGGGGGACACGTACCCTGCAGTCCTCCAGAGTACCCCGAGGGGTACACACACCCCCTGCAGTCCTCCAGAGTACCCCGAGGGGTACACGCACCCACATTTGAGAAACACTGTATTCGAGTGTACTTCACAGACGGGCAAAGTGAATTTCAAGGTTAAGAAAATACCAAACTGTAGGAGCGCGGCTTGTACTAACCGCTGTGTCGCCACTCATATCAGATTTTTCTCTCTCACAGACTCTCACACATCGATCCCGACGCCCAGGGGAGCGCCGAGCTCTGAAGAGGACTTCACCCTTGGGATTCTTTGGGGTTAAGTGGACTAACAGGAGGAACGTAGCCGACATACACTCACAGTCACATGAAAACAAACAACTAGTACAGCTGGGTACTAAAAAAGGCATGCTTATAACAAGATCTAATAACTTTTTTTTTAATTTTATTCATGAAGACCAACGCTCATTAATTAACATTTCTGTAAATGTGCCAGTGTTAGCCAGCCGGCTGATTTTAAACCGTAGTCCTTTGGCGATGTGTTTTGAGTCCAGAGCAACAGTTTTAAAAAAAAGAGACACAAGTACAGGTTAAACTTTACAGACAGAAGTCAATAAAGACCTACCTGTCTAAATATGATGCCAAAAGGAGACTTTCTGCATCAATATCAAACGCTAAAGGCACCTGATCAAGTGCCGCTTTATGACGCGATGGGAATGATAATGTACACTTAGTCAGATATGTAAAGCACACACTGTTTGTCGATCCAACGAAGATCTAAAGAGGACAAAGTAAAACAAGAGAGCAGAAAAACACGCACTGACAATAAGTCACGGTATAGTAATGTCTTGAGTCCAGAGCAACAGGAAACATAAAGACATTAGTACAGGTTAAACTTTAACATGAGTTAATGGGAAATGTGCAATCATTATCGAAATTAAGTGCAACACGACGGGGAGGATGTGTTATTGGGAGGGGGTTGTGTGTTATTAGATGTTCATTGAAGCATTAGATAATGTATGACTATGTCTGTATGTAGGTTAACTGTATGTTTATTGTGTGTTTATGCGCAATGTGTTTCTCTCGAATGCCCAGGAGACATTTCTCCTATAGGAGACAATAAAGGCTTATCTTATCTTATCTTATGTTATCTTATCTTTACAGACAGAAGTCAATAAAGACCCCATAATGACAGCTACAGCAACAACTAAGCTTTCTCAGTAAGCCATGCAGAGCTACAGGAAGACATTAGTACAGTTACATATCAACAGTATCCACATTCAGTACAGGAAGCCATGCAAGCATCAAAAAACAGGCAGGCAACACAGATTAGAGACATCTTCCTGTACCATGAAACTATGCAACCGTGCAAGTATGCAACCATGCAACCATGCACCGATGCAACCATGCACCAATGCAACCATGCAACCATGCAAAGCAGTAACAAGCAGTAATGAAAGAAATTAAATAAACTACATCACCCTTAATGGAGATCTTAGTGTCTGTGATTGGCTGTCTAACGTTACACGTCGTAGAGACACGCAGGAGAAACTCTTCGTTACACCGAGTCGCCGCTCACGTTGGAGGAACTAGAAAGTAGATTTCCAAGATTTGTGCCGTAATGTTTAATTTATTTTTGTTTTTATAAAATTGGTATCGAAGAAAGTATCGTTCAGGAACCGTTTGCAAAGTAACAGTATTGGTGTAGACATTTTTGAATGATATCCAGCGAGGGCAGCATGCTTCTACCAAGATGTAATAATGTCTGTGATTGGCTGTCTAACGTTGCAGGAAAAACTCTACGTTACACAGAGACGGGACTCACGTAGTCGGAGCTGAAAGGAGGAGCTGGGGTAATGGTATAGAC
Organism: Gymnocephalus cernua; assembly: GCA_023631565.1. NCBI lineage: Eukaryota > Metazoa > Chordata > Actinopteri > Perciformes > Percidae > Gymnocephalus > Gymnocephalus cernua. The sequence continues at coordinate 41,982,644 of CM042428.1, read as the reverse complement.
CTTTTTCACGGCAGACATGTTGACATGTCATAACAAAAAAAGCACAGGTGTATTTATAACGATTAATGATGGCTGCATTCCACTTAGCAGAGGCCCTGGTGTTGAGCATGTTGACTCACTGAGATATCTTACTGGGACACTAGATGGAATTGAGCCATCGTTAAGGTTATCAATGTCAGCTGTGCTTTTCCTACTAAGGGCACATTCCAGGCAACCCGTAACCCGTGTTTTCACGACCTTCTACCCGTGAAAGTGCCCTGGAACGCCAGTCCAACCCGTAACTTACTGCCTGTGAACTGGTACCAGATCGTTGTTCTCTCAGTTACAGTTTTTGATGTCACACACACAAACAACAATGGCGACCCCTGTTGATGCTCTACAGACGCCGGTGAGAAATAGAAATAAATAATTCTGCACATTGTAATCAAAACAAAACACATATGATTGTGTACTACTACAGGTTATGTTTATTAAATAAAGCCCCAAATATGTTGCCGAATAGAAATCGCTAGTATCAGCTAATGCTAGCTAACATCAACGGTAGGTAGCCGCTAGCTAACGTCAACGGTAGGTAGCCGCTAGCTAACGTCAACGGTAGGTAGCCCCTAGCTAACGTCAACGGTAGGTAGCCGCTAGCTAATATCAACGGTAGGTAGCCGCTAGCTAACGTCACCGGTAGGTAGCCCCTAGCTAACGTCAAAAGTAGGTAGCTGCTAGCTAACGCTAACGCTTGCAAGAAGGATCTGTGGTGACTTTGCCTGGAACGCTACCAAGTCGTAACTCGTGACTTGAAGTCGTAACTTACGGGCTAAAAAGTGTGTCTGGAACGCAGCATATGAGACAAGTCAAAATGTCTGCTGTGAAAAAGTTCCATTAGAAAACACACGTTAACGTTTCCCAGCAAGAAGCCAAGCGGGTATATGTGGGTGTTGGGGCAGAAGTGAAAGGCCAAAAGTTCAGCTGTTTGTGGGCAGCCGCCCCACTTCCTGCCACCGTGCCACGCGGTGATTAGCTCCTCAGGCTCATTACTCATGCATACTTAAACAGCAACATATGCTGCTTCTGTTTTATTTGCATTCTTAAGCCTCTGCAGGGAAGAAGAAGAAGAAGAAGAAGAAGACACATTTGCATACTTGCAGCAGCCCACCAGAGATGGAAATAGCTGCGGACTCTTTTCAGAATTGTGCAACAAACAACGCCACAGTTCATTGTGTTCCCCCCCCCCCCCCCCCCCACCCTCCTCCCTTCCCTTCACGCTCATTGCTTCCCTTTTTACACCCACCTGCCCCCTCCTCTCATTAATCATGAGGTCATTTATATTGTTGGTTCAGCAGAAGCACAGAAAAACAGGAAAGTCTGTCCATCCCAACCAGTGTTTTCCCTCGCTTTGTGGAAGACTGACCCTACAGTCACCAAAGACAGTATATAAAATGGACCAACAGATCCCGTTGCTCTGGACGGAGACCAGTGACGTCTATCAGAAGTCACTTCCCCGGTGATGTCTGAGCGTTACTGCGCAGCCTCAAACTGAGCTTGATGACGTAGATGTGACGTGAGCAACGTGTCTGAACGTTGTAAGTCTTCTGGTAGCTGTGCCAAGAGAAATCTCAATCATTCCCAATCTATCAGAGACGGAGAGCGTAGGTATATGTAAGGAGATAACATAGGCACAGGCTAATTATTGATCACTAAAATGCTAGTTAACATTAGTAATTAAACTAAACAGCTGATGTAAGTCCAAACTGCCTGCGAGCTTCTCCTGTACTGTACGGTAATTCCTCTACTATGAGACAGGAAGTCTCGTGGTTATGACCCAACCGTTAGCCTATTTTTATTTGACAAATAAAGTCTTTAAACGCTTCAGATGTAAAGTTATTGGCTGTCAAAGTGACGCCAAAATGAATGGCAGTCAATGGGATGCTAACGGCGGGTGATGGCTTGTTAGCATCAAAATGGCGCCATAGGAGGCTTCACTCTGAGGAGGCGGGCTGACCCCCTTGACAGTCACACACGCTACGAAAGAGAGCGACACGCTGGGCGTGCCTTAGCCTGCTCCTGGTTGCTTGGCAACAGTAAACAGAAATTCCCCGGCGCTACCTTCAAGCACGTCTTACAAGTCACTTCAGAGGTTTTGTCAAGTCACAAGAACGATGTTTTTGCATTTAAAAGTATTTATTTCCCGATAAAAGTAACAAAATATATGAGATAAAATGCCAAAACTTATCAGATATTTACAGAAATACGACGTCCTGAAGCGTTTTCCGCCATCTTGAATTATTTCTTCGACTCGAGCGACCACTGACGTACGTCACGCTGCCCTCGCGCTGCCTTCACTCCGATTGGCCGTCGCTTTGTCGCATCGCTCAGCATTTGCATAAAATAGCCTTCTTGTCTATTTTCGGCCCCCGCCTCGCTCGTGGCAGCGGCGAGCTCGTCGCTTGTCGCCATCTTGTCGCTGGCAACCTGTCGCTCACGTTGAAAATGAACGGCAGCCCGTCGCTTTGTCGCTCTCTTTTTGTAGCATGTGTGACTGTAGGCGTTAGGTGCACATATTTGACCGTGGCTCCGTCCGGCCCTAGATGATTGTGATAGACCTGGACAGACCTTCCTCCGCAGCGCTGCTATACAAGCATTCAATTTTCAACATGTCATATGTGTTATAATCAGAAATGAATAAGAAGGTGGGCTGCACGCCCAGATGTCATCAGCAATAATGTATGCACACGCAGTCAAAGGTTTACTGATCTGATTTAAAAGGAAAGGTGGAAACATGCAGCGCAAAGCTCTCTACTGCACCTTTCTTTCTTTCTTACTTTCTTTCTTTCTTTCTTTCTTTCTTTCTTTATGCTGTTATTTCGTCTTCCATCTCTGCTTTGATCAAAGTTTCAGCCCAATGTTCCCACAGCCCTATGTTCCCACATTTCTAAGATTTTTCTTAAAATTAGGCCCTATGTTAGGGTTAGGGTTACATTCCATCTGTAGTTCATTGCTACTGGATAACAGGTTGGGTGTAATTGGCTACCAGATTGGGAGAAAGGGAGATAAAATATGATACAAATTTATGAAAAAGGAAATTTAGGAAAATAGGGCCTAATTTTGCAAAAGAAATCTTAGAAATGTGGAACATATGTTCCCACAGCCCTATGTTCCCACAGCCCTATGTTCCTACAACTCTATGTTCCCATAGCTCTATGTTCCCACAGCCCTATGTTCCTACAGCCCTATGTTCCCACAGCCCTATGTTCCTACAACTCTATGTTCCCATAGCTCTATGTTCCCACAGCTCTATGTTCCTACAGCTCTATGTTCCCACAGCCCTATGTTCCTACAGCCCTATGTTCCCACAGCCCTATGTTCCTACAACTCTATGTTCCCATAGCTCTATGTTCCCACAGCTCTATGTTCCTACAGCTCTATGTTCCCACAGCCCTATGTTCCCACAGCTCTATGTTCCTACAACTCTATGTTCCCACAGCCCAATGTTCCTACAGCTCTATCTTCCCACAGCTCTATGTTCCCACAGCTCTATGTTCCCACAGCCCTATGTTCCCACAGCTCTATGTTCCCACAGCTCTATGTTCCCACAGCCCTATGTTCCCACAGCTCTATGTTCCTACAACTCTATGTTCCCACAGCCCAATGTTCCTACAGCTCTATCTTCCCACAGCTCTATGTTCCCACAGCTCTATGTTCCCACAGCTCTATGTTCCCACAGCCCTATGTTCCCACAGCCCTATGTTCCCACAGCTCTATGTTCCCACATTTCTAGGACATTTTCCAAATTAGCTCTTGTGTTCCTACATTTCCCTTCAATTTAAGCTCTATCCTCAAACAACATTTTTCATGGTTTAGGTAAAATCTGATACAAATTTATGAAAAAGGAAAAGTGGGAACATAGGGACTAATTTTGGAAAAAAAAAATCTTAGAAATGTGAGAACATAGACACGCTCCCGGATACAGTAACCCATCAGAGAATGCCCTTCCTCAAAAATGCCATATTTAAAGGGCATTTGAAAGTGCCTTGAGGACCAGGGAAAGAGCAGGAATAACAGCTTACACATCAACGGCCAGAAAGCATCTTTCTCTCTTTCTCTTCCATCTTCTTCCTTCTCCTTTTCAATTGGACTCCCCCCTCCCCCCATCCTCCCCCCCACCGCTCCTCACTTTCTAACACATTGTGCACCTCTCGGGTTACTCTCTCCCTCTCAAATCACTCTTTGTCTAGCCTCTCTTTCGCTCGCTAACCCTTCTACCCGCCTTCACTTCATCTGAGCCTCTCGGCCGCTCTATCTGAGTCTCTCTCCTTCCCGCTGCGTGCCTCTCTCCCTTTCATCCACTCTCCAATTATCTGCTGTTTCTACCATCTTCACCTCCCATCCAATCTGGCAGCGCTGAATGGAGCAGCGGTAGAAACAGACGGGGTGGACTGCCCACAACTTCGCCTCCTTTGATTCAGATTGATGCCGAGTGCCGCGGGGTCAAAATCATCGCCCACCGCTCTTCTGCGGTAGACTTCTCCAACGGAATGAGGCAGAAAATTATTATTCTTGTTGAGGGGGAAGTTGCTTCCCTGTTTTCAAGGTTGTGCATTCAGTTTAATCGCCAGAAAGCATTCATTCATTCATAAAGATCTCATATTCTGCTCATTTTCAGGTTCATACTTGTATTTTAAGGTTTTTTAAGGTATTTTATTGTTGTTGTACTGCACATCTGTCTCTCACTGCTGCAGCTCCTCTTTTCACCTTGTGTTCAGGTCTCTGTTTTAGCTACAGAGTGAATCATCTTTCCTTCTGTACTATCTTTGATTCCACTCTGCACATGCTCAGTAGCTCAGATGGTAGATCATGTCAGTTAGCTCCACAGACAGTAAAAGAAAGGTTGTTTCTCCAACTTTGGTCAGTTACAAGGCAGGATTAGCCGGGAGACTTCTTCTAAAGGAGGGCGCACATGGAAGTACTTCTTCTGGAGATTATGGTGAACTTGTGTGTGTTGTAGCGGCGCTTTGCCATTGAGAACGAGCTAGCGTGCTAACGCTAGCGCTAGCATGCTAATGGTTGCGGTTAGCCCGTCGTTTCGGCTAGTTACGTAACAATCCGTGCAGATTTTGACCAGCTCACCCAGAGACTGAAGGCAGGAATCATTCAGAAACCGTATCTCACTCAGAACAACATGGATAGATTTTTTAGCCGAGACGAGGTGGCTAACCGTAGCATGCTAGCTCGTTCTCAATGGTAAAACACTGCTACAACACACACTAGTTCACCATAACCTCCAGAAGAACTACTTCCTGTCCCTGTTCTGCAGGTATTCCACGCTAAGGTGGAAGTGTTCCCTGTTTAGAAGAAGTCTCCCTGCTGATCCTGCCTTGAAGTTAGAGAAACAAACAGCTAGCTGATGTGATCTTACCGAGCTACTGAGCATGTGTGACTCACTACAAAGATGTAACAGAAGTGAGATGTCTCACTCTGTAGCTAAAACAGAGAGCTCAACACACAGGGTGAAAAGAGGAGCTGCAGCATTGTGCAGTATACAACAAAAATATGATGTTTCTTGAGAATTAAACCATGTAAACATATTCTGGTACAACCTCAAAATACAATTATGTACCTGAAAATGAGAATAATATGAGATCTTTAACATCTCTAAAGGGCAATATTTCTGCCACTGTCTCTGAAAACATTCAATGTTTTCTCCCGTGTCATCCGCTTTGATTTCCAGTTTAGTCTGTCAACATTTTCCAGTTGCCAGTTTAGGCTAGTATCAACATAAAAGAAACATTTACCAACATTTTCTGGAGGTTTCAGATCCTGGAGCCAAAAGGACAACAGATGTGAGTAAATGTGAGGATGACAGGAGGGTTAAGTCATGTAGGACCTCACACAGCTGAACATCAGCAGGAACACAGCAGGTAGCATTTAACGGACGTGCTGTTACATGCACGTGCAAATTAAGCGACCGTGACGTCAGCTACTTGCAAACCTAAGCATCACGGTGGAGTCAACACACTCAGTACACACGGCTGCTGCAGAGGGAAGTCAGAGCAGGATCAACATTGAGGCAGTGGGAGCAACTTTCTGACAACATTTTTATCCCTTTTTGTCCTCTTGACAAAACAAGACTTAACCCTCGTGTTGTCCTCCTGTCGACCAACAAGCAACTCTTTTTTCTGGGTCAAAATTTAAAATTAAAACTTTTTCATCTTTTCCCAACGTTTTTGTCACTTTTGTTGAAGTTTTGTCACTTTTCCCAATGTTTTTGTTGATTTTCTTCTGTGCCTTTTGATGTTTTTGAATATTTTGTGTCCATTTTTTGTCAATGTTTTGTCAATTTTTTGTCAATTTTTTGTTCATTTTTTATCCATTTTTTCTCCATTTTTTCTCCATTTTTTCTCCATTTTTTCTCTATTTTTGTCCATTTTTTCTCAACTTTTTGTCCATTTTTTGTTAATTTTTTGTCCATTTTTTGTCCGTGTTTTGTCCATTTTTTGTCCATTTTTCGTTCATTTTTGTCCATTTTTTGTCAATTTTTTGTTCATTTCTTGTCCATTTTTTGTCCATGTTTTGTCAATTTTTTGTCAATTTTTTGTTCATTTTTTATCCATTTTTTCTCCATTTTTTCTCAATTTTTTCTCTATTTTTGTCCATTTTTTCTCAACTTTTTGTCCATTTTTTGTTAATTTTTTGTCCATTTTTTGTCCGTGTTTTGTCCATTTTTTGTCCATTTTTTGTTCATTTTTGTCCATTTTTTGTCAATTTTTTGTTCATTTCTTGTCCATTTTTTGTCCATGTTTTGTCCATTTTTTGTCCATTTTTTTGTCCATTTCTTTTCAAATGCTAGAAAATGTAATCAAACACCCAAAGTCAATGAAGGTAGTGGGCTGATCATTTATTTTACTTGTGCAGACCGTTGTATGGAACCGTCCATGTTATGTTTTTTGAAAATTTGGTTGAAAGAAACTCAAATTTCCGATATAGAAACTTTTTGAAAATGGGTCAAATTTGACCTGAGGACAATTTATAGTTTGGAAATGCTTTTTGACAGTTCGGTTGCTCAGTTGTCCATGTATCATGCCGGCAGTTTACCAATCGGACTTACAATAGAGACAGAGCGTATTTCAGGGGGGGGGGATCAATCAATCAATCAATCAACTTTATTCAAGACACAGAGGTCCACAGAGTCAACACAATACAGATATATATAAATATAAAACAATACAAGACATGGGGTGACACATTTCCTGTGCTACAGCAGCTCAAAAAGTTAAATAAAACACACATCAGAATAACACAAATACACATTAAGGAGAAAGAATATACATAAAGTATAAGAAATAGAAAAAGTAGAATTAGTTATAATAATAATCGTAATAAAAACAAAAATATATATACACAATAAACACCCTCATATAAACAGAGAGTATATAAACACAGACGAGTAAGGTGTGCATGAATAGATATGACATATTGCACAGTTGGAGGTAGCTAGGAGTGATAAATAAATGAATAAATGAATAAATATGCATAGTGCAGGATATTTCCCAGTGATGGCTCATGTTGCAGAAACAGCGAGCAGCGCTACATTATGATGTCTGACGGCTGCTGGAATGAAGGAGCTGTGACGCGACGCGCCGTCTCTTTAGATGCAGAATCTCCTTCTTAAGTGGGAGTAGAAAGCTGAATATTTCATTTCTACGTCTCCTGGTTCCTGAGAGTCTCCTCTCGGTGCTCACACGGCACACACCGGCCACGTCTACAGCCTCATGAATGTCGCCTTTTTCCTCCTGGTTTGCTCCTGTAAGTTGCGCCATGAGGTGTGGCATATCCATGTAAACATTCCCAGCATACCGACCGATGTTGACACAACACACACACACACACACTCACACACACACACACACACACACACATACACACACACACACACTCACACACACACTCACTCACATTGGCTGCATTATCCTGAGTCCCCGAGGTGATTTCCCCGAGTTTGGGCCAATAAGGAGACTCCGTGTGGAGACAGTCACATCATGAAGCATGTTTAATATTTGTAAGATTGACAATTCAGCACACATTTTGCGGAGCTGACAGAGAGGCGACTGGACTGGAAAGGTTATCGCTAGATGGTTATTCAATTTTATTTCATTTTATTTATAGTGTTAAATGATAACAGAAGTTGCATCCAAAATCACGTACTCTGCACCACAAACTCAACACTTACGCTATCATTTACCTTTCCGGCATCGCGAAAGCAACTAACAACAGTCGCAGGTGAGAAAAATCACAGATTTAATAATAAATATTATTATACGTATACTAAAGGTTTCGGACATACTAGAAAAATCTCACATAGCGTATTGCACTTCGGAGGCAACCTAGATCTAGACCACACTCCATAATGCATAATTTATATGAATGAATGAATGAATGTATGTATGTATGTATGTATGTATGTACAGGTTATGTATCTTAATGTTTATATTACACTCCCCTCCAGAAAAACGTGATTATGCGATCGCAGAATTCAACGCATAATCAGCCAAAGTCGCATATATCACAGCAGGAAGATAAAAAATGTTGTTTACTTCACACGAGAGCAGCCATTTTCCCCTGTTGCCATGGGAACGTTATGAAGTGACGTCATTTCTCCTAGTGAGAACACGGTGTTGGGGGGGGAATCACTTTGTTTTCTCCTTTTCATCAAACCGCAGTTTTTGCAAGTTCCCGCAATTTCATCGCACAAAACTGCATAAATATCCCAAATATTCCATCACATTTTTTAAGAAAACGTGCCGCATAATCAAGGATTTTTGCCCTCAACAATCACAAAAAAACTCTGTGCTTTTCTGGAGGGACTGGTTATTAGTTGTGAAACTACTTGAGTAGGTTAATAAACTCACTGACGGACACAATTATTAGAGACGAGGTTTAGAAAAACAAAAAACCCTGGCTTCCTAACTCTGTGCACGCACACACACACACACACACACACACACACACACACACACACACACACACACACACACACACACACACACACACACACACACACACACACACACACACACACACACTCACTCGTTGAGCTGATAAGACTGTGGACAAAGTGCCAAACAGCCAAACTTATTTTCTCTGTCCGTGTGTCTCTCGGTCTGTGTCGCCTCGGCTCTTTGTGTCTTCAAGGTACTTTATATGTCTTCCTCTATCTCTGCTCTCAGTTTGTCTCTTTCCCCTTTATCAGCTCCATTCCACACCAGCCTCACCCCCTCCCCCCCCCCCCCAACCCCCTCCCCTCTCTCTTTCTCTCTGCTGCGCTCTCTCCCTGTTTATTTTTACATCTCCTATGTCACCTCACTCATCCGTAACCTGACCTCTGCAGCCAGCAGCTGTCTATCCGCCAGTCACAAGCTACTCAGCCCTAATATAACGCCTGGCTGGCTGCTTTAGCAACCAGCGATATCTTAGGACTACAGTAACAGTGTTAGAGGCTGCAGATATATCTTAGGACTACAGTAACAGTGTTAGAGGCTGCAGATATATCTTAGGACTACAGTAACAGTGATTGAGGCTGCAGATATATCTTAGGACTACAGTAACAGTGTTAGAGGCTGCAGATATATCTTAGGACTACAGTAACAGTGATTGAGGCTGCAGATATATCTTAGGACTACAGTAACAGTGTTAGAGGCTGCAGATATATCTTAGGACTACAGTAACAGTGATTGAGGCTGCAGATATATCTTAGGACTACAGTAACAGTGTTAGAGGCTGTAGATATATCTTAGGACTACAGTAACAGTGTCTGAGGCTGTAGATATATCTTAGGACTACAGTAACAGTGTTAAAGGGCTGTAGATATATCTTAGGACTACAGTAACAGTGTCTGAGGCTGCAGATATATCTTAGGACTACAGTAACAGTGTTAGAGGCTGTAGATATATCTTAGGACTACAGTAACAGTGTCTGAGGCTGTAGATATATCTTAGGACTACAGTAACAGTGTGAGGGGCTGTAGATATATCTTAGGACTACAGTAACAGTGTCTGAGGCTGTAGATATATCTTAGGACTACAGTAACAGTGTGAGGGGCTGTAGATATATCTTAGGACTACAGTAACAGTGTCTGAGGCTGTAGATATATCTTAGGACTACAGTAACCGTGTCTGAGGCTGCAGATATATCGTAGGACTACAGTAACAGTGTCTGAGGCTGCAGATATATCTTAGGACTACAGTAACAGTGTCTGAGGCTGTAGATATATCTTAGGACTACAGTAACCGTGTCTGAGGCTGCAGATATATCTTAGGACTACAGTAACAGTGTCTGAGGCTGCAGATATATCTTAGGACTACAGTAACAGTGTTAGAGGCTGCAGATATATCTTAGGACTACAGTAACAGTGTTAGAGGCTGCAGATATATCTTAGGACTACAGTAACAGTGTCTGAGGCTGTAGATATATCTTAGGACTACAGTAACAGTGTCTGAGGCTGTAGATATATCTTAGGACTACAGTAACAGTGTCTGAGGCTGTAGATATATCTTAGGACTACAGTAACAGTGTCTGAGGCTGTAGATATATCTTAGGACTACAGTAACAGTGTTAGAGGCTGTAGATATATCTTAGGACTACAGTAACAGTGTCTGAGGCTGCAGATATATCTTAGGACTACAGTAACAGTGTCTGAGGCTGCAGATATATCTTAGGACTACAGTAACAGTGATTGAGGCTGCAGATATATCTTAGGACTACAGTAACAGTGATTGAGGCTGCAGATATATCTTAGGACTACAGTAACCGTGTCTGAGGCTGCAGATATATCTTAGGACTACAGTAACAGTGTTAGAGGCTGCAGATATAGCTTAGGACTACAGTAACAGTGTCTGAGGCTGCAGATATATCTTAGGACTACAGTAACAGTGTTAGAGGCTGCAGATATAGCTTAGGACTACAGTAACAGTGTCTGAGGCTGTAGATATATCTTAGGACTACAGTAACAGTGTGAGGGGCTGCAGATATATCTTAGGACTACAAAAACAATGTTTGAGGCTGCAGATATATCTTAGGACTACAGTAACAGTGTTAGAGGCTGTAGATATATCTTAGGACTACAGTAACCGTGTCTGAGGCTGCAGATATATCTTAGGACTACAGTAACAGTGTTAGAGGCTGTAGATATATCTTAGGACTACAGTAACCGTGTCTGAGGCTGCAGATATATCTTAGGACTACAGTAACAGTGTTTGAGGCTGTAGATATATCTTAGGACTACAGTAACAGTGTTTGAGGCTGTAGATATATCTTAGGACTACAGTAACAGTGTTTGAGGCTGTAGATATATCTTAGGACTACAGTAACAGTGTCTGAGGCTGTAGATATATCTTAGGACTACAGTAACAGTGTCTGAGGCTGTAGATATATCTTAGGACTACAGTAACCGTGTCTGAGGCTGCAGATGCACGTCCACAATATACTGTACAATATGACAGCGTCTTTGTTCCTTTCTTGACCATGGTGCATCTTGTGGAATGCACCATGGTCGACGCTGATGCTAATTAAAACTGTTCTGTGGCTACATTTCCCCCTCTCATTCCCCCTGCTCTGCTACGTTTCCCCCTCTCATTCCCC
>CM042428.1:41936019-41961019 GCA_023631565.1 Gymnocephalus cernua | reverse complement strand
AAGGCCCTGTGGATGTGAGAACTATCCACTTTTAGAGTTACTGCAAATAATTTGCCATTTTCGCGCATCTGTGTCTGCAATGTGACGACCGGCAGAGATATTAAATACTATAGTAGTCAGTAGGTGGCAGTATAGCCCAATAATGACCTTGTTGATTTAAGCCAATAGAATTACTGCCACCTTTCACACGCATCTCGTCATCTTTGTGTTCATCTAAACCAAGCGGGCGAGCTTCTCTCCTCAGAGCGAAGCCGCGATGGCGCCATTTTATGCTAACCCCTATCCATCACCCGCCGTTAGCGTCCCATTGACTTCCATTCATTTTGGCGTCACTTTGACAGCCAATAACTTTACATCTGACGCGTTTAAAGACTTGATTTGTCCGTTGTTTATTTCTAAAGAAACACGACGATGTATAAAAGGCTCCGTTACCTTGTACCTCACGTTATGGCTCCGTAGCAGACGTTTTTATAAAAATAGGCTAACGGTTGGGTCATAACCACGAGACTTACTGTCTCATAGTAGAGGAATTACCGTACAGTACAGGAGAAGCTCGCAGGCAGTTTGGACTTACATCAGCTGTTTAGTTTAATTACTAATGTTAACTAGCATTTTAGTTATCAGTAATTAGCCTGTGCCTATGTTATCTCCTTACATATACCTACGCTCTCCGTCTCTGATAGATTGGGAATGATTGAGATTTCTCTCGGCACAGCTACCAGAAGACTTACAACGTTCAGACACGTTGCTCACGTCACATCTACGTCATCAAGCTCAGTTTGAGGCTGCGCAGTAACGCTCGGCCATCACCAGGAAAGTGACCTCACTGGTCTCCGTCCAGAGCAACGGGACCTGATGGTCCAGTTTATATACTGTCTTTGTGTTATGGTTTTGGTGTTGTCTTATTTTGGTATTCTGTTTTGTATTTAGTTCTGTTTCCTGTTTTATTTTGAATTCGGTTTCCTTCTTGGTCTTGTCTAGTTTTACTTCCTGTCTTGTGTTTTTCCCGCCTGTCTGATTGTTCTGCCCCACCCTGATGTGTCTCACCTGTTGTATCACCTGTCCCTTGTTTGCTCGTTACCTCCTGTATTTAGTCTGTGTGTTCCCCTTGTCCTGTGTCGGATCATTATCCTGTTTTTGGTTTTGTGTTCCTGTGAGTTTCTGCTTGTGCTCCTGCTTCTGTACTTGTGGTCTGTCCGTGCTCCCATTTTTGATTCCCCGTTTCTTTGGATTTTCTTCATTTTGGATTCCTTTGGATTTTCTGTTGCACATTTTTGGATTCCTTGAGTTTTGGTTAGTACTTTGCCTTTTTGTTAATAAAACCTTTTTTTTGGACACTCTCCTGCTTTCCTGCCTCCGTTATCTCTGCATTTGGGTCCACTATTTCCTGCAAACCTACAACACTTTGATCTAAACAGACATGATTTAAAAAAAGGTTGAACATTACTGGTGTAATATACTGTTGAAGTAGGAGGCCTATTTCTTCAGGGGATATTTTTTTTATAATATTTATAATTTATTTGGTAAGTGGTCCTTGGTCTGAACACTTGTCTAAGGTGATAATTTAGACGTTTTCTCCCTGTGTTCCCAGGACTCCCTCCGAGCACGGAAACATAATTATAACGTTTGGTCCAGGCTTTAGATCGGATCACGATTCACCGTTAACACATTTGTAGCAGGGGTGGTCGCCCTGGGAACCCTTAATCCATAATTATTATTATAGCAGCAACGCTTTATTTACACACAACACAAACTCTCTGTCTACAGGTGTGTAATCTACACAACACAAACTCTCTGTCTACAGGTGTGTAATCTACACACAGGACAAACTCTCTGTCTACAGGTGTCTAATCTACACACAGGACAAACTCTCCGTCTACAGGTGTGTAATCTACACACAACACAAACTCTCTGTCTACAGGTGTGTAATCTACACACAGGACAAACTCTCTGTCCACAGGTGTGTAATCTACACACAACACAAACTCTCCGTCTACAGGTGTGTAATCTACACACAGGACAAACTCTCTGTCTACAGGTGTGTAATCTACACACAGGACAAACTCTCTGTCTACAGGTGTGCAATCTACACACAACACAAACTCTCTGTCTACAGGTGTGTAATCTACACACAGGACAAACTCTCTGTCTACAGGTGTGTAATCTACACACGGGACAAACTCTCTGTCTACAGGTGTGTAATCTATACACAGGACAAACTCTCTGTCTACAGGTGTGTAATCTACACACAGGACAAACTCTCTGTCTACAGGTGTGTAATCTACACACAACACAAACTCTCTGTCTACAGGTGTGTAATCTACACACAGGACAAACTCTCTGTCTACAGGTGTGTAATCTACACACAGGACAAACTCTCCGTCTACAGGTGTGTAATCTACACACAGGACAAACTCTCTGTCTACAGGTGTGTAATCTACACACAGGACAAACTCTCTGTCTACAGGTGTGTAATCTACACAACACAAACTCTCTGTCTACAGGTGTGTAATCTACACACAACACAAACACTCTGTCTACAGGTGTGTAATCTACACACAACACAAACTCTCTGTCTACAGGTGTGTAATCTACACACAGGACAAACTCTCTGTCTACAGGTGTGTAATCTATACACAGGACAAACTCTCTGTCTACAGGTGTGTAATCTATACACAACACAAACTCTCCGTCTACAGGTGTGTAATCTACACACAGGACAAACTCTCCGTCTACAGGTGTGTAATCTACACACAGGACAAACTCTCCGTCTACAGGTGTGTAATCTACACACAGGACAAACTCTCTGTCTACAGGTGTGTAATCTACACACGGGACAAACTCTCCGTCTACAGGTGTGTAATCTACACACAACACAAACTCTCTGTCTACAGGTGTGTAATCTACACACAGGACAAACTCTCTGCCTACAGGTGTGTAATCTACACACAATACAAAGTCTCTGTCTACAGGTGTGTAATCTATACACAGGACAAACTCTCTGTCTACAGGTGTGTAATCTACACACAGGACAAACTCTCTGTCTACAGGTGTGTAATCTACACACGGGACAAACTCTCTGTCTACACGTGTGTAATCTACACACAACACAAACTCTCTGTCTACAGGTGTGTAATCTACACACAACACAAACTCTCTGTCTACAGGTGTGTAATCTACACACAGGACAAACTCTCTGTCTACAGGTGTGTAATCTACACAACACAAACTCTCTGTCTACAGGTGTGTAATCTACACAACACAAACTCTCTGTCTACAGGTGTGTAATCTACAAACAGGACAAACTCTCTGTCTACAGGTGTGTAATCTACACAACACAAACTCTCTGTCTACAGGTGTGTAATCTACACAACACAAACTCTCTGTCTACAGGTGTGTAATCTACACACAGGACAAACTCTCTGTCTACAGGTGTGTAATCTACACAACACAAACTCTCTGTCTACAGGTGTGTAATCTACACAACACAAACTCTCTGTCTACAGGTGTGTAATCTACACACAATACAAACTCTCTGTCTACAGGTGTGTAATCTACACACAGGACAAACTCTCTGTCTACAGGTGTGTAATCTACACACAGGACAAACTCTCTGCCTACAGGTGTGTAATCTACACACAGGACAAACTCTCTGTCTACAGGTGTGTAATCTACACACGGGACAAACTCTCTGTCTACACGTGTGTAATCTACACACAACACAAACTCTCTGTCTACAGGTGTGTAATCTACACAACAAAAACTCTCTGTCTACAGGTGTGTAATCTACACAACACAAACTCTCTGCCTACAGGTGTGTAATCTACACACAGGACAAACTCTCTGTCTACAGGTGTGTAATCTACACAACACAAACTCTCTGTCTACAGGTGTGTAATCTACACACAATACAAACTCTCTGTCTACAGGTGTGTAATCTACACACAACACAAACTCTCTGTCTACAGGTGTGCACAGGTGGGACATGTCTTTAGATTTTTAATAACAACAACACTTAGCTTGTGGAGGATTGTTGATGACTGTTGTGTGAACTTGTTTCTGAGGTTCTCTTCACCAAATGTCTTTGGGAGATTTGGAGAATTACCTTAAACCGAGTTCCCCCGTCCTCCCTGCTAATCAGCTGGCTTTAGTGTGAAGTGGCTCTGTGTGTGTGTGTGTGTGTGTGTGTGTGTGTGTGTGTGTGTGTGTGTGTGTGTGTGTGTGTGTGTGTGTGTGTGTGTGATAAATGGAACATCACTGTTGCATCCATAATATAGTAGGTATGTGAATGCTGTAAACTAAATGAAGCACAGCGCAAATTCTTCCAGGAAGACGTCATTAACATCACTCTTTCTCCGTGAATCAAATCAGCTGTTTAGAAGCGATACTTTCACTTAAACCAATCAGACATGACCACGGAATTCAAGGGCCAATCACAGCACTACAGCTCTGCTTTAAATATGTTCTCCCCGTGCGTTTCAGTTGTCGTTCCAGGCAAAGCGATCGACCCTCCACCTCCCCCGCCGCCTCCAGTCTTCATGATCCTCCCGGCTGGTCGCTCCGTGGCCTCGCCGGTCTGGTCCCCGGTCTGGTCCCCGGTCTCTTCTCCGCCGCCACCAGTCTAGACTCCATCGGGGGGGATATGTTTCCTATTCTCTACCCCTTTAAAAAAATATGAATTAGATGGAGTCTAGTCTCCAAAAGACTCGTACATTTTCTCATGCAGTTGTATAATAAATATTGTTCTTTTGCATATCTGCAAACAAAGTCTCTCCTGATTGAATTATAAATACACATGGGGAAATGTGCTAATACGTGTGAGTACTCCAACATCCACGGTTCATGGTGTGTTAACACTGTGTATCCTGCAGTAGGTTTCAGCCGTCATAAATCTACTGACCCCCCCCCCTCTAACCCTGACCTAATGCATATCTAAAATGTCCTTGAATCCTCCTCTCACCCGAGATACTTAGCGGCTTGACCCGGCCTTGAATTCCTGATGATACTTACAGACTTTTACTGAAGTAACATTTTTACTGCAGGACTTTAACTTGTAACAGAGTGTGTTTACAGTGTGGTATTACTACTTTTTACTGCAGTAAAGTATCTGGATACGTCTTCCCCCCGCTGGCACCTGCAGCTGCTGATGGAGGTGGAGGAGATTTTTGTGGCTCCACTGAAGCAGTTGGCGGTTACGAGATTGGTACACGAAGTCCAATTACTGAGCGATCAGGAGGCTCAGTGTGTGCGTTGCTGTTTGTGTGTTTGTGTGTGTGTGCGTGTCTGTGTGTGTGTGTGTGTGTGTGTGTGTCTTTGTGTGTGTGTGTGTGTCTGTGCGTGTGTGTGTGCCTGTGTGTGTGTGTGCGTGTCTTTGTGTGTGTGTGTGTGTCTGTGTGTGTGTGTGTGTGTCTGTGTGTGTGTGTGTGTGTGTGTGTCTGTGCGTGTGTGTCTTTGTGTGTGTGGGTGTGTCTGTGCGTGTGTGTGTGTGTGCCTGTGTGTGTGTGTGTGTGTGCGTGCGTGTTTTTGTGTCTGTGTGTGTGTGTGTATCTGTGTGTGTGTTTGTGTGCGTGTGAATGCCTGCATGCGTGCGTGCGTGTCTTTGTGTGTGTGTGTGTGTGTGTGTGTGTGTGTGCGTGTGTGTGTGTGTGTGTGTCTGTGCATGTGTGTGTCTGTGTGTGTGTGCGTGTGTGTCTGTGTGTGTGCGTGTGTGTCTGTGTGTGTGCGTGTGTGTGTGCATGCATGCGTGCGTGTGTGTCTGTGTGTCTGTTTGTGTGTGTGCGTGCGTGCGTGTGTGTGTGTGTGTGTGTGTGTGTGTGTGTGTGTGTGTGTGTGTGTGTGTGTGTGTGTGTGTGTGTGTGTGTGTAAGTAATCATTAATTCTACCTGTGAAGAACATGGATGTGTATATTGTCTGGGTTCCATACTGCACACATGCATCCATCCAAGTTATTTTGGGGCATTTTGATTGTAAGAAACTCATATTTCTGATATAAAAAAACCTTTGAAAACGGGTCAAATTTGACCCGAGAAAAAACCAAGTTAAACGTTGTTAATGTTGAGAATTGACTAGAAAAAAACAAGATGTTCATGGGAGAAATCTCGTGGAGCTGCATCTTCAAAACATGAGTAACGTA
Source organism: Gymnocephalus cernua (assembly GCA_023631565.1). Classification (NCBI taxonomy): domain Eukaryota; kingdom Metazoa; phylum Chordata; class Actinopteri; order Perciformes; family Percidae; genus Gymnocephalus; species Gymnocephalus cernua. The sequence continues at coordinate 41,954,886 of CM042428.1, read as the reverse complement.
AGACGCGTAACATGAGCTGATGACGGGCCTCTGCTCTCATTATGCTGTTGTGTTCGCGTATGCATCGTAACGCTGTGCCTCACCACACATTCATCCGCGAGCCGACAGCCTCAGACTCATATTGTGCCGTCTGACAGGCGTGCGACTGGGAATACATTAGACCCTCTCACACAGTGTGACAGGCAATAAACTCTCACCCTTACTGTTGTCACACACTGTACAGTCCCCTCCAGAAAAACCTGATTATGCGATCGCAGAATTCAATGCATAATCAGCCAAAGTGCGCATATTTATGCGCACTTTCGCCGCATAAAATTGCCGATTTCGGTGCAAAATATGCGGGGCTTGCATGATTTCATAATCCCCGCATTTTTGTTGCAAAAAAGTCACATATATCTCAGCAGAAAGATGAAGAATGTTGCGTTTACTTCACACAAGAGCAGCCATTTTCCCCTGTTGCTAGAGGTGTAGTGGTAAAAAAAAGAGGTGGGTAAACTATAAATTCTGGTGGACCACGACATGGTCACCTGGAAGGCGACGTTTTGGGCTTTAAACACCAAACACCGCAAGAGATTGGTCAACACTTACAGTAATGCAGCGCAATATGAAAGACTTCGTCTTAGGTTTAACAACCTATGAAACTAATAATGAAAAATATGAAACTAAAACGACATGAGCTTAATTTGAAATGGCTTAGGAACTATAGGCTATTTAGAGGTGACTAAACGCACTTTGGAGGTGGGTAAACGCTATTTCCAAATTTTGGGATGTGCGTAAACGGCGTTTACGTGCGTTTAGCCTCCACTACATCCCTGCCTGTTGCCATGGGAACGTTATGAAGTGACGCAATTTCACCTAGTGAGAACACAGTGTTGGGGGGGAATCACTTTGTTTTCTCTTTTTCATCAAACCGCAGTTTTTGCAGGTTCCCGCAATTTCATCGCATAAATATTCCGCATATTCCATCACATTTTTTAAGAAAACGTGCCGCATAATCAACGATTTTTGCCCGCAACAATCACAAAAAAACTCGTCACGCGTTTTTCCGGAGGGACTGACTTTAAAGTGGCCTTCAGTTGCAACAACAATCTGTCACACAGCAACTGTCGAGTTATTTCATCGAGTCATGCAGAAACCCTTTCACACGCTAATCGCCCAAAGCCAGGCATGCACGGACTCGGCAGAATATTAACCAGTGGATTCATGACTCAGCAGAGTCTGAACCAGTGGATTCAGGACTCGGCAGAATCTCAACCAGTGGATTCAGGACTCGGCAGAATCTCAACCAGTGGATTCAGGACTCGGCAGAATCTTAACCAGTGGATTCATGACTCGGCAGAATCTTAACCAGTGGATTCAGGACTCGGCAGAATCTTAACCAGTGGATTCACGACTCGGCAGAATCTTAACCAGTGGATTCAGGACTCGGCAGAATCTTAACCAGTGGATTCAGGACTCGGCAGAATCTCAACCAGTGGATTCAGGACTCGGCAGAATCTTAACCAGTGGATTCAGGACTCGGCAGAATCTTAACCAGTGGACTCGGTATTCGGCCGGACCCCAAAAATCTGGATTCGGTGCATCCAAGTGCACTTTATAACAATTAAGGTGAAGGTAAACCTTACTATATCCGTAGGGGGAAATTTGTTTTACAGCCAGCAAAGAATACACACAGAATACACAACATAACATACAGATGTACTAATACTAGGGTTGGTACTGGCACTGGTGCCACAACGACCAGGATCTACCAGACCATATACCAATGCGGATTCCGGTGCTTCATTTCGGTGCCTCTTCCATGCCTTCGCTGCCCTCTGGTGCTCCGAGCCGGACGTTAGAGGCAACAGAAGCATCGCTGCACACGCTAGCTTACCGTTACGCTGTAAAGTGGAAAGGATTTCAACAGCAGGACGACCAACAGTCTGCAGCTACCGTAGCGGTGCTAAGCTCCGGACGGAGCCGCGGTGCCTCTGCTAAATAGTCTCAGGAAGGAACTTGTTTTGGTGGAACATGTGTACGTTCAGAAGTAGTTTTAGTCGTGCAACAGAAAACTCAGATTGCACAGATGCAGTGCTTCGGGGGGGCAGGGGGGGATGACAGAGCTGTAGTCTACGGATCAAGAATCAAACATTTTCATAAAAGATATATCGACATTAAAACTTCTCCACTCGCAACAGAAGTCCATACGCTGGTGGGCCAGCATCAATATGCTGATGGCGTTCACCAAACGGCGTTGCTGATGAATGCAAAAATAAATTGTCAAGGCAGATAATTACTCATATAGCCGATACATTTAAGGCTGATTAGAAAATGACAGCGAATAATTCAGCAATTTAGCAGTGTGACGATGCGTTGGCCCTCAAGCAGCAACATTTGGAAACCATTGTCCGCTGATTGGCCTGAAATACTTTTCTTTTTTTTGCCCACACAGCATAGTTCTCCCCTCCTTTGTGTTCTGACAAAAGGCAGAGCCAATGAGCAGCGGCGACTCGCCTGGCTGCCACTGGTGGCTGTTGGGGGGGGGGGGGGGGAGGGGGTGAGAGGGGTTAAACACACAAGTTACTTAAGTGCTGTCAAGGCACAAAATTGGACAGAGCACCGGGCTGAATAATTACAGAATAACAAGCTAAAAGGGGGTCTTTGTTGGGCCAGGGGAGGAAAATAATTGATTAAGCCAGGGGAGGGGCAGCCAGGGGAGGGGCAGCAAAAGAATATATATATATATATATATATATATTTCTTTAACGCATCAGAGGACATGCAAGGTCTCCCGCAGTGGCACTTGGCGTCCGAGGGAACTTCCAACCTACTAGAACGGAGAGCAGGGGGAGCTTGGAAAGATGTAATTAATTGGATCAGATTAAAATTAATGAAGTAATTAAGGAGCTGCCTGCCCTAGTTCTCCCAGTCTCGAACTGCGGAACGTACCACTGGCAGCAGGAGGGGAGGCGGCGAGGGAGAGCAGTGACTTGGAGTTATAAGCGCTGAGAGGGCAGGCGGTGGTGATGAGAAGAGCGAGAAACATTAAGAATAAACAGCGCTGTAGGAAATAACTGTAACCGTGGGATACCACTTTGAAATTCATTTTGAACATCGTTGGTGGTACTTGCTCACTGCTGTGGTGTTTTACTTTTTGCAATATAATCAGTGGTGTAATGTAACTAAGTACTCCAGTACTGTCCTTAAGTCCACATGTTAAGGGTACTTTAGGTTTAAGGACGCTGAAGCCCTCAGTCAGACCAATGTTGACGTTAGCTAGCGCTAGCTGATACTAGCGATATATTTTGGGCTTCATTTAATAAACATAACCTGTAGTAGTACACAATCGTACGTGTATTGTTTTGATTACAATGTGCGGAATTACTTAACATTGTCTATTTATTTCTATTTCTCACAGTTAATCACCGGCGTATGTGCGGCATCAACAGGGGTCGCCATTGTTATTTACGTATGCGGACGACACACAAATTTGCATACAAACACTGACTAAGTGCATTTAACAAATTAACAACTGGATGTGCCAGAACTTTCTGAGGTGGTTGTTTTTGGAGCAAAAGAGGAATGATTAAAAGTCAGCGCTCAGCTTCAAACGACAATGTTAAAAACAACAGACAAAGCCAGAAATCTTGGTGTAATTATGGACTCAGACCTGAATTTCAACAGCCACATTAAGACAATTACAAAGTCATCCTATTACCACCTTGAGAATATATCAAGGGTTAAGAGACTGATGTCTCAGCAGGACTTGGAAAAACTTGTCCATGCTTTTATCTTCAGTAGACTGGACTACTGTAACGGGGTCTTTACAGGTCGCCCTAAAAAATCACTCAGACAGCTGCAGCTGATCCAGAACGCTGCTGCTCGAGTCCTCACTAAGACCAAGAAAGTGGATCACATCACTCCAGTTCTGAAGTCCTTACACTGGTTTCCTGTGCCTCAGAGAGTTGATTTCAAAATACTTTTGCTAGTTTATAAACCATTAAACGGTTTAGGTCCAAAATACATTTCTGACCTGCTAGTAAACTACGAACCCCCCAGACCTCTCAGGTGGTCTGGGACAGGTCTGCTAGTAAACTACGACCCACCCAGACCTCTCAGGTGGTCTGGGACAGGTCTGCTAGTAAACTATGAACCACCCAGACCTCTCAGGTGGTCTGAGACAGGTCTGCTAGTAAACTATGAACCACCCAGACCTCTCAGGTGGTCTGGGACAGGTCTGCTAGTAAACTACGAACCCCCCAGACCTCTCAGGTGGTCTGGGACCAGGTCTGCTTTCTGTCCCCAGGGTCAGAACTAAACAGGGAGAAGCAGCATTTAGTTTCTATGCTCCACATATCTGGAACAAACTCCCAGATAACTGCAGGTCCGCTGCAACTCTCAGTTCTTCTAAATCAAGGCTGAAGACCTTTCTTTTTGATGTTGCCTTTCGTTAAATAACTATCCATTTCTTCTTCTTTCGTTGCTTATTTTATCTGCTTTTATATTTTTAACTGTTTTTAACTGCTCTTTAATGTTTCATTTCTTATACTGCACTGTAACTTTTATTCTTGTATTTTAATTATCTTCATGTAAAGCACTTTGAATTGCCCTGTTGCTGAAAAGTGCTCTACACATAAAGCTGCCTTGCCTTGTGACGCCAATAACTGTAACTGGGAGAACAACGATCTGGTACGAGTTCACGGGCAGTAAGTTACGGGTTGTACTGGCGTTCCAGGGCGCTTTCACGGGTAGAAGGTCGTGAAAACACGGGTTACAGATTGCCTGGAACGCAGCCTTATATATATATATATATATATATATATATATATATATATATATATATATATATAGCATATTTCCCAATATGAAACAAAACATCTCCGTTCTATGATTTACATGCTGTGTACATGTGGCTGTTATTTGCTCCATCTTATAAATTCCGGCCACAGTATCCGTACCGTCGGGCGCTGAGTCTTTTCTTTTCACGCCACTTTCTACTTCTACTCCACTACAGCACTAGGAAAGGGTAACTGTGGGATACCACTCTGCAATTTATTTTGAACACAAAATAAGTGCTCATTGCTGTGGTGCTTTTCCTCTTTTCTATTTCGTCCTTTTCAGCCAAAGTGGACTCCAACAATCTGACTATCAAGTTCCACATTTTGTCCCAACAAGCTGCCAATTCTGCAATAAAAAAATCAATTTTTTCATTTTTTTTTAATGTTTTTAGAAAAGCGTTTAGACAACAGGTGCAAAAAGCTTTTATTAAACAGCTGATAGTGTCAGGGTCGTGCAGGTTTGGACCCAAAATTCAGAGGAGACGAGAAGGTGAAGGTAATGCACATAGAAAAATAAACTTAGCAATCTAAGTAGCAGGCAATTATCCAATAGTATAAAAAACAAACAAAACAGGGACAAACAATGAACATGACAAAACAGAGAACTAGGCCAAACTTGTAACAGGCAAACGAAGAAACTCCAGAGAAAGTGAACACAGACTGAATATACGAGGCAACAGAGGTGTAACGAGAGACAGGTGACATCAGGGAAGATGAACAGGTGGAACGGTTACATGCTGCCAATCCCCTAACCCTAACCCTAACCCTAACCCTACGTGCGGCATCATAACATCCCTCTAATGATCTCAGGTACTTAGGATGAATTACTGCCATCAGGTGTTTATTCCGCCACATAAGTTTTATGAAGTGAGTGAGTACACTCCTCCTTAAATAACAGAGCGGAACTAAACATAGCTCAACAGAGGCACTACATTACTGAGACAAGCGAGCGCTGTTTCCAAAACAGCCTCGTACCAATAAAGACCTGGCAGCAGGAATAACTACGTCCTGATCAGACGAAGACAGAAACTTAAGTGAGCGAGAGAAGGAGCAAATATAACCAAGAAATTACAAAAACACATGATGTGCAATATTTTACTGAAGACATAATCACGGTTCACAAACAGCTTTCAGACATTAAGTTCTCTTTCATTTTTCACAGACCTTGAAGGGTTTGTTCACTCCACTCCAACATATATTCTCACTCGCAGCGCTTGGAGAAAAACATAGTTTTGTCATTTTTTACACACACACACACTACACACTACACACTACACACTGCACTCAGCGAGGTCGATGAAAGATGAGGAAAGTGTCTCTCTGCATTAGGACCGCCCCCCCTCTTAGTCGATTAGTCGACTAATCGGTCGTTTTGGTCTTAGTCGACTAAGATTTCTTTAGTCGATAAGTCATTTTTTATGCTTATTCATGCTTAATTACTCATTTCCAAGCAACTTATGAGAACATTTCTGGTGAACACGAGATCTAAAGTGGAGCTTTTGCAGGATTAATTTCAGAGAAACTCAGTTCTACAGATGGTTAATTAACTACATTTATATTGCGCTTTTCTAGTCTTAACCAGCTCTCAAAGAGCACAGCTCTGTCGATTACATCAACTAATCGATTAGTCGACAAAATCACATAAGTTTTAGTCGACTAAGAGTTTCTTTAGACGGCCCTACTCTGCATGTTCTGCAGTGTTAGTTTAGTTTGCTGTCACATTATATTTGTGAATACAAATATCTGCAGTGAAAGTTCTGTCACACATATATGTCGTTGCATATCATTTCCCATGTTTAAGTGGGTATATGGAAATCCTGGAGCTTTCTTAGCGGGTATACTGCGTATACCTGCGTATCACGTAGACTACGCCGCTGAACGAGGGCATGTTGAACCACTGATGAAACGCAGCGACTGTCAGGCGCCTCCACTATCAGCAGACAGACAAATTTGCTTCTGTGTGAGTCACACGGTGACCTTAACATCTGGTTTACTCAGCTCATAGAACAACAGTACGTCTTCTTCTAAATGTAGAAAGATAATAAGAAATCAGTGACGAAGGAACACATTACAGCCTACAGTTTATTAAACGTTTTTTTACTATATTTATTCAGAACAAATGTGCCCTTTATGTTCACATATTAAATATTTCACAGACACTCTTGGAGAAATTATACATCAACAGAAGCAGATTCAAAATAATCTTTGAGACAATGAGCCGAGCCCGCCCTATGTTCCTACAGCCCTATGTTCCCACAGCCCAATGTTCCCACAGCTCTATGTTCCCACAGCCCTATGTTCCCACAGCCCAATGTTCCCACAGCTCTATGTTCCTACAGCTCTATGTTCCCACAGCCCTATGTTCCTACAGCTCTATGTTCCCACAGCCCTATGTTCCTACAGCTCTATGTTCCCACAGCTCTATGTTCCCACAGCCCTATGTTCCCACAGCCCTATGTTCCCACAGCCCTATGTTCCCACAGCTCTATGTTCCCACAGCTCTATGTTCCCACAGCTCTATGTTCCTACAGCCCAATGTTCCCACAGAACATAGGCATGCTCCCCAGTGACCTGATGCTTCTCTCAAGAATTCTACGGTAAGGTACAGAAATGGACATTGTGTAATTATATTTGTTGCATTTAGCTTCTAATAATATAATAAAATGTGTAAACATGAATCCCTTTTAACAAAGTGCTACAGATAAAATTGCAAATGTAAGAATTTCAGAGTGATATATATTTTTTCTCATGCTGTAATTGTTATATTCCACGTTTGGGATAACAACAGACAGTCAGACAAACTGGAATCACATTTCCAAACAGAGGGAGTGAAGGGCAGAATAATACCCGGGGGGGAAGGGGTCGTTCTTCTGCTCTTATCACTGGCGTCCATGTGGCCACGAAGCAAACACAGAACACCTTGAAAGTTTCTCCTCAGATACACACCTGGCTGGTGTTCAAACTAAATGTCAAATTGAGAAACTGCTGCTATTAAACAATGGTCTAGAAATTGGTTTTGCTTCTTTATATATATATATATATATATACAATGGTGTCTGCACATTTTTCTCTCCAGAAGAAGACCTCAACTAAACAAAAGAGTTGAAGAATTTGTGGGAAAAGATCGATCTATCTATCTATCTATCTATCTATCTATCTATCTATCTATCTATCTATCTATCTATCTATCTATCTATCTATCTATCTATCTATCTATCTATCTATCTATCTATCTATCTATCTATCTATCTATCTATCTTGCACCCGGCGCAGCGCCGTGCAAAGCCTGACCCAACTAGTGTCTTGCTAGTTTAAGACGGACACAGTTGTCAGATTCCCGTCCAGCAACCACGTTGTTTAAAGAGCAAATGCACCTGCACCCATCTGTGGCCTCATGGGCGTGCTGGTCTTCCAGGGAGGTGTGTTCAGGTGCATTCTAGGCGTGCTGGTCTTCCAGGGAGGTGTGTTCAGGTGCATTCTGGGCGTGCTGGTCTTACAGGGAGGTGTGTTCAGGTGCATTCTGGGCGTGCTGGTCTTCCAGGGAGGTGTGTTCAGGTGCATTCTGGTCGTGCTGGTCTTGCAGGGAGGTGTGTTCAGGTGCATTCTGGTCGTGCTGGTCTTCCAGGGAGGTGTGTTCAGGTGCATTCTGGGCGTGCTGGTCTTACAGGGAGGTGTGTTCAGGTGCATTCTGGGCGTGCTGGGCGTGCTGGTCTCACGGGGAGGTGTGTTCAGGTGCATTCTGGGCGTGCTGGTCTTACAGGGAGGTGTGTTCAGGTGCATTCTGGGCGTGCTGGTCTTACAGGGAGGTGTGTTCAGGTGCATTCTGGGCGTATTGCTATCTTGAGGCAGCAGGAAGTGATGGCACCATTGACCAACAAAAACCTGGTCTAAAGTCAATAACGCAGCATTTCATTGTTATTTTAACAGCACATTAGTAAAATGCTCCGAGGCTCGTGCACAGCACGTGCACACTATGCTCGTTACACACACAGGGACGCACAGCAGCACACACACATGCAGAAGATTACTAATAAACATATTAGGGTGTAAATCCTCCATCATAACAGCAATGCTCCAAGGTCCAAACGCGCCTGGCTTTTAAAGGGAATGGGAGATGATCTCTGATTGGTTGATTGCATCTTACGCCCAAAACACACCTCTGATTAATGAAGACACTAAGAACAACCCTTTAGAACCAGGCGCCCGGCACACGGACACTTTTTACCTGCCGTCAAACTAGCAAAAAGTGGATTTGGACACGCCCTAAACGCACCTGCACCAGGCGCTTCACGCCGTGACCTCAGATCGTTAAAATATGGCCCACTATCTATCTATCTATCTATCTATCTATCTATCTATCTATCTATCTATCTATCTATCTATCTATCTATCTATCTATCTATCTATCTATCTATCTATCTATCTATCTATCTATTTTAAAAAGAAGGAAACCTTGTCTTGCTGAGTGAACAGGAAGCTCCCAGTGTGTCTGCCGTCGCATTTCCGTCACGTTCCATTTCCCATTTCATTCAATCATTATCTCACCCCAGCAGCCAATCAGATTCCTCTCCTTGCCAATAACAAATAATACAAATGTCAGACTCTGGGTAGTTAAGGGATTTCTGCATTCCTTCACAAACCATTGCTGTGACACTTGTAATAATATTCATGCAGTTATTGGGGGGAGAGAAGGAGGAGGGGGGTGGGGGTGTGGGGTGGGGGGGTGGAGTGGAATTATTAAATGAATGCAGACGAGGCAGCAGCGTGTGGGAGAGGGATTATGCATTTCTAATCGTCCTCGGTGCAATGTAATAAGTGTATCCGACACCTTGAGGAGGAAACTGATTGCTTCTGTTCATGTGGGTAATATTTTCCATGTCGACCGCAAAACGGGGGAAATAATTACAAAAAAACTATCTTCTTCCACACCCAATTGCTTCCTCCGCATTGCCCTTGTTGAGTGAGTGTGTGTCGGCCTGTATATACGTTCGGAGTGAGTGATGCAGAGTGCGTGTTCGCGTGTTCGTGACGGTGAGAAAGACATGAAAGACGGAGAGAAAGGAGCTGAATTAGCTCGTCTGCTTGTATGATAGTGAGGAGATCGTTTAGTTGTGTGGCTTTGCCAAAAAAAAATAGCAGACAGGTCCGTGTATGTTCAGGCAGTTTGGTTTTTTGTACAGAAAAATCAGGCTTTTTTTTGTTTTTTTGGTTGTCGTTTGGACTTGTGCTTGTCTTGGGGAACCCAGGAAGTAACGCAACAAGTTTACACCTTTGCAAAAAAAAAAAAAAAAAAAAAAAAAAACATTTTAAGTGTAACAATGAATAGCATTTATTTACAGGAACATGAATAATAGATATACACCGACTGATTATAGCAGAAATGGAAGCCAGTAAGGTTCTCCAAGGCCAAAATAATTAGAAAAAAAGCCCACGCTGACTAGAAAATGAAAATGCAATTGGTATAGGAAATGAAAAGGTCGGACAAGAGGGAGCAAATCCATGGAGTGCTTTATAGACAAATACTAACTCATCGGGTCACATCCTGCACCCGGCGCAGCGCAACGCCCGACCCAAGTGTCTCTGCTAGTTTAAGACCGACTATGTTGTCAGTTTCCCGTCCAGGGTCCACGCCGTTTAAATAGCAAATGCACCTGCTCCCATCTGTGGCGTCCTATCGTGTTCTTTAACCCCCCGATGTAGCACAAGTAGACTTTATATTACACAGTTAGGGCCCTAACCCCTGGTCTTACAGGGAGGTGTGTTCAGGTGCGTTCTGGGCGTGCTGGTCTTACAGGGAGGTGTGTTCAGGTGCGTTCTGGGCGTGCTGGTCTTACAGGGAGGTGTGTTCAGGTGCGTTCTGGGCGTGCTGGTCTTACAGGGAGGTGTGTTCAGGTGTATTCTGGGCGTGCTGGTCTTACAGGGAGGTGTATTCAGGTGCGTTCTGGGCGTACTGGTCTTACAGGGAGGTGTGTTCAGGTGCGTTCTTGACGTGCTGGTCTTACAGGGAGGTGTGTTCAGGTGCGTTCTGGGCGTGCTGGTCTTACAGGGAGGTGTGTTCAGGTGCATTCTGGGCGTGCTGGTCTTACAGGGAGGTGTGTTCAGGTGCATTCTGGGCGTGCTGGTCTTACAGGGAGGTGTGTTCAGGTGCATTCTGGGTGTGCTGGTCTTACAGGGAGGTGTGTTCAGGTGCATTCTGGGCGTATTGCTATCTTGAGGCAGCAGGAAGTGATGGCACCATTGACCAACAAAAACCTGGTCTAAAGTCAATAACGCAGCATTTCATTGTTATTTTAACAGCACATTAGTAAAATGCTCCTCGGCTCGTGCACAGCACGTGCACACTATGCTTGTTACACACACAGGGACGCACAGCAGCACACACACATGCAGAAGATTACAAATATTAATATTAATGAAATAATTAATGAAGACACTAAGTACAACCCTTTAGAACCAGGCGCCCGGTGCACAGACCCTTTCTTCTGTCGTGTGGATTTGGACACGCCCTAAACGCACCTGCACCAGGCGCTTCACGCCGTGACCTCAGATGATTAAGATAGGGCCATAAAACTGACAGGGAGGCGGTGGAGGGAGGCATGTATGAGGGAAATATGGAGTATGTTCAATATCGAACGGTGTGCACCATTTTGCTACGGTTACCAGATATTACATTAGATATATATATATATAGATATTTTGGTGGGTGTGTAAGATACCATCATACATTTGTTATCGACACCATGAATACATATTTCCTTTTGTTTGGCACAGAGTCATTCACCGAAAGATACATGTATGTTTAACTACAGCGTGACGTCATGTCCCTGTGTGACTGTAAATACAGCAATCTGGTCATAAAACTCCAACAACAGAAATCCAAAGAGACCTATTTGTGGTTCGGGACGAGTCGCGCTGCTTAAAACGCGCAGTCAGCATCATGAAGAGCGTATTAAAAACCTATTGCATGTATTATGTATGTGGGTCATCTGCCACTTTTGGAAAGCAATAATGAAGTGTAATAATGTACCGCGCCATTATGGCTAATTTTCTGTTTAGTTCTGCTTTGGTGCATACTTTGTATTAAAGTCATCAATCACAAACAGCCCTGCTGCATCTGGAGGTTAGCTGCGCGTGTGCTTGGCCACTCGGGACGCTTGCCGTCATTTCTGGTTAACACGCTGCGAGTTCTGTAGCGCTGCCGTGTGTGTGATTGGTTCCTTAGAGACAGTAGTTGGCACCACTGGGAACCATTCAAAGTGCCTTGCTCAGGACCACCTCGGCAGCTCCATCAATATTAATATTGATCAGTATTATTAAGCCTTCGTAGTGAGGCTCCTGCAAGAAAACAGGCACGCGAATTAAATTCATAGAGTATGCATTGAGTTTAGCACAACAGCACGTTTCAATTTGCGTTTCACTATCTTTGTGGGGACCCGTCATTGACATAATGCATTCCCTAGCCCCTTACCCTATAACCTTAACCATCACAACTAAATGCCTAACCCTAACCCTTACCCTAACCTTAACCATCACAACTAAATGCCTAACCTTAACCCTTACCCTCACCTTAACCATCACAACTAAATGCCTAACCTTAACCCTTACCCTCACCTTAACTATCACAACTAAATGCCTAACCCTAACCCTTACCCTCACCTTAACCATCACAACTAAATGCCTAACCTTAACCCTTACCCTAACCTTAACCATCACAACTAAATGCCTAACCTTAACCCTTACCCTAACCTTAACAATAACCTAATTCTAACCCTAATCCTAAAACCAAGTCTTAACCCTCAAACAGCCCTTTAAACATGTGGTGTCCCCACAAGTATACTGTATTCCCGGTTTTTGGACCCCACGAATGTAGTTAAACAAGAAAACACACACATACACACACACACACACACACACACACACACACACACACACACACACACACACACACACACACGTCTCCTTGTGGATGGTTCCCTGCCTGTTACATAACTGATCAGTTCGCTACTGTCATTGGATTTGGGTGTTTTATTAAATTTTATAGCAGTTGAAAGAAGAAAATGATAAAAGAATGTTGAAAAAAATATAAAAATTAAAATAAAATAAACATAAATCTGAAAAAAAAATCTACAAAAACATCAAAAACGAAACAAAGAAAAAATGGCCCAAAAACTTGACACGGAAGAAAAAATGACTAAAATGTTCAGAAAAAGCTTCAAAAACGCAAAAAAAAAAAAAAGAAATAATTTTTATATTTTGTAAATTGCCAAAAACAATTAACACGTGTCGAAAAAAGAACCACAAATTATTGGACAAAAAAAATTGTTTAAATTTTAAATAATTTTTTTTTTATTATTTTGACCCAGAAAAACAAAAACTAGTGACGGGACGACAACACAAAGGTGACGGGGTGAGTGGGCCGTCCATCGTGTCCACACAAAAGACAAAAAGGTCGAGTTTAACCAAGAGGGCGAGCTTCTCTCCACGGCGCGTAGCTCCTATGGCGCCGTTTTATGCTACCAAGCCATCACCCGCCGTTAGCATCCCATTGACTTCCATTCATTTTGGCGTCACTTTGACAGCCAATAACTTTACATCTGAAGCGTTTAAAGACTTTATTTGTCCGTCGTTTATTTCTAAAGAAACACGACGATGTATGAAAGGCTCCGTTACCTTGTACCTCACGTTATGGCTCCGTAGCAGACGTTTTTATAAAAATAGGCTAACGGTTGGGTCATAACCACGAGACTTCCTGTCTCATAGTAGAGGAATTACCGTACAGTACAGGAGAAGCTCGCAGGCAGTTTGGACTTACATCAGCTGTTTAGTTGTCTCCTTGAGGACGTAGTTGTTCACAAATAAAAGCTGCCTAGTATTATGAACAAAATCACTTTTTCTGTGATTTGGGGTGTTATTTTGTGTCTCTGGTGCTTCCACACACATACAAACTTTGAAAAAAATCCATCCATGTTGTTCTGAGTGAGATACGGTTTCTGAATGATTCCTGCCTTCAGTCTCTGGGTGAGCTGGTCAACATCTGCACAGCTTGTTACGTAACTAGCCGAGACAACGGGCTAAACCGCAACCGTTTGCATGCTAGCGCTAGCGTTAGCACGCTAGCTCGTTCTCAATGGCAAAGCGCTGCTACAACACACACAAGTTCACCATAATCTCCAGAAGAAGTACTTCCATGTGCGCCCTCCTTTAGAAGAAGTCTCCCGGCTAATCCTGCCTTGTAACTGACCAAAGTTGGAGAAACAACCTTTCTTTTACTGTCTGTGGAGCTAACTGACATGATCTACCATCTGAGCTACTGAGCATGTGCAGAGTGGAATCAAAGATAGTACAGAAGGAAAGATGATTCACTCTGTAGCTAAAACAGAGACCTGAACACAAGGTGAAAAGAGGAGCTGCAGCAGTGAGAGAGAGATGTGCTGTACAACAAAATATATTAAATACCATGTAAACATATTCTGGTACTACCTTAAAATACAATTATGGACCTGAAAATGAGCAGAATATGGCACATCTACGTCATCAAGCTCAGTTTGAGGCTGCGCAGTAACGCTGTCTATGGTGTTTAACTAACCTGGGGGGGGCGAAAACACTGGTTAGCTGATTGGATAAACCATCTGTCATCATCCATATGTCGGTATGACGCACTAACATCTTTTCCTCGGAGAAAAGCCTCAATTGCCGTTTTTTTTTTTTGCTCTTCTTTCAATGAAGGAATATTTTCTAATTCGGATAAAACTTGCGCGATAGCTCCGCTCATCTCACCCGTGGAAGCCGCCACGTTGTTTGGACTGAACAGTCGCCTCTCGTTGCGTCACACCTGAACCCGCCTCCGATTGGTCGGTCGTTTCGCCAGATCGGGAGAGTCTCACGAGGCTAAGAGTTTTGCATGTGTCTGTCTGTGATTATTAATTAGAGCAGGCTGGTTGGTTGGTTAATTGTTTGGCTGATATGGGAGGAGGAGGAGGAGGAGGAGGAGGAGGAGGAGGAGGAGGAGGAGGTGGAGGAGGAGGAGGAGGAGGAGGAGGAGGAGGCGGCATTTGATTCATGACAGGGAACCGTAATTTTGAAGGGTGTCGACAGATAAGACTGCAAGGGTAATTAACAGAAAAAGAGAGGGATGATGAGAGAAAGGAGAGCGAAGGGAACGGGAGGAAGAGAGGAGTGCCAAGCTGAATAAATGTCATAAAACTGTCGTAGGATCCAATAATGACTTCACGAAGAAAAAGGGGAGAAAATGAGGCGCTGGCGTGGAAGGAGTGAGATAAAGAGCAGGAGAGAGGGCAATGATTAAGGGCATAATTCCATTTTATTACACAATGGTGCTTCGCCGCCGGATGCCAACTGGGCAGGAGGGCTGCTGAGTCCACGGACAATTAACTTTTACACACAAAACTCCTCAAAATACAAGCTATGGTTCTTCCCAAGGTCGAGAAACGTCAAGTGGAAGGAGGAGCACAGTAAACATTCCCGCAGCCTCGACAACCGGCACATTCCTGCCGAGAAGAGAAAGAGAAAGAGGAGAGCGGAGTCAAAGGTATAAGGATGGATGGACCGCCAACCGGCCAATAAGGCTCCAGTGTGGATAATGTGGGGTTAGCACTTTAATTAAGTAATTTAATTAATTTGTCTGGTAATACGCACCACTGACGCACTATTAGTGAAGTGGGAAGTCCAAGTGAACATGAAACCAACTGCCCCAAATGTTGTTATCACCAAACTCCACCAGACTCCATGTAAATAATCAGGACTTTTATCATCGTAAAACACACTTCAGTCAAAGTGGACAGAAACTAACTGAAACTACCAAAAGCCGTCTTGGTTCATCTTTCCACTGTTCCAACAATCACCACTCTGGTCTGGTTGGAATAAACCCTTAATTCACCCATTTACATGTGGAGATATGCTGGCTCTATACACGCTAAAAGTAGTGATTATTTACATGGAGTCTGGCTCTATACACGCTAAAAGTCCTGATTATTTACATGGAGTCTGGCTCTATACACGCTAAAAGTAGTGATTATTTACATGGAGTCTGGCTCTATACACGCTAAAAGTCCTGATTATTTACATGGAGTCTGGCTCTATACACGCTAAAAGTAGTGATTATTTACATGGAGTCTGGCTCTATACACGCTAAAAGTAGTGATTATTTACATGGAGTCTGACTCTATACATGCTAAAAGTAGTGATTATTTACATGGAGTCTGGCTCTATACACGCTAAAAGTAGTGATTATTTACATGGAGTCTGACTATACACACTAAAAGTTTTTCTGGGTGAAAATGTAAAAAAAAAAAACTATGTTTTGTTTGTCTTTTTCGTCACTTCTGTCAGTATTTTTCTGCGCTTTCGGCATTTTTTTTTTTTAAGCTTTTCTCATGTTTTTGTCACTTTTCTGGACGTTTTTGAAGATTCTACTGACATTTATGTCACTTTTTTCCTCATTTTTGTCACTTTTCTGGATGTTTTAGTCACTTTTTTTCCAAGTTTTGGACATTTTGACATTTTATTTCCTACGTGTTTTAACGCTCTACTGTCATTTTTTTCTCTACATGCTATAAAATTGAATCAAACACCCAAATTCCATGAAAGTAGTGAACTGATCAGGTATGTAATTTCTGAAGAGCGTTGTAGGGAACCATCCACGTTATTTTGGTTTAAAATTTGGTTGAAAGAAACCCAAATTTCTGACTTTTTTGCCAACACCAAACCGCCCGAAGAAGTCACAACCGGCCTTTCCCCAGACGCTGATGAGACAGGAAGCAGCCGGTGGCGAGAGAGGCGGCCCGGACGTACACACGGAGAAACAGAAGCACGGCCATGAGCTAAAAATCTCTTATCAACAACACAAGACAACAAGAAGAGAACAGAGAGCAGCGCCTCCTGTCTCCTCCCCCCCCCCCCCCCCCCCCCCCGGGCCGACCCGTGGCGAGGCGGGGAGGGGCAGGGCGGCGTTGATGCGTCTGTTGTCTTTTGGGTTGTGTTTTGATCTTTGACCCCAGTCCTGCGTAGAGTCCACAGAGCCCCACGGGATCGGAGAGGGTGGCGTCTGCCGTTGAATACAAAGCAGGGGAGGAGGGGGGGGGGCGCATTCCTCAGCCGAAGGTCAAGGGAGCAGCAGCGCTATTTACAGCGCCCGTTTTACCGCTCCGTCTGCTGGCGAGGCTTTTAGTCTCATCCCTCTATAAAGTGATCAGACAGAGTGACCCGGGAGCTTTTCATCGCTCTGTCTCGCTAGATGAGATCTCACAGAACCTGCTGCCTCCATCACTGGAGGCTCACTACTAATGTTATCTGTCTGTCTGTCTCTCTGTCTGTCTCTCTGTCTGTCTGTCTGTCTCTCTATCTATCTGTCTGTCTGTCTGTCTGTCTGTCTGTCTGTCTGTCTGTCTGTCTGTCTGTCTCTCTCTCTGCCTGTCTGCCTGTCTGTCTGACTCTCTGTCTGTCTGTCTGTCTGACTCTCTGTCTGTCTGTCTGTCTCTCTGTGTCTCTGTCTGTCTGCCTGTTTTCTTAAAAAATGTGATGTATTGTGTTGATTTATTCCCCGGTTCCTTGTTGGTACCTTGTTTTTATCCTTGTGTATATTTTATATTTTGTTTCCTGTTTTATTTTGTAGTCTGTTTCTCCTGTGTCATGTCTTGTTTGACTTCCTGCCTTGTGTTTTCCCGCCTTTGTAATTGTCTGCCCTGCCCTGCCCTGATGTGTCTCACGTGTCCCTTGTTTCAACCTTGTTACCTGGTGCATTTAGCAGTCCCTCCAGAAAACAGAGTTTTTTTGTGATTGTTGAGGGAAAAAATCCTTGATTATGCGGCACGTTTTCTTAAAAAATGTGATGGAATATTTGGGATATTTATGCAGTTTTATGTGATGAAATTGCGGGAACTTGCAAAAACTGCGGTTTGATGAAAAAGAGAAAACAAAGTGATTCCCCCCCAACACCGTGTTCTCACTAGGCGACATTACATCACTTCATAACGTTCCCATGGCAACAGGGGAAAATGGCTGCTCTCGTGTGAAGTAAACGCAACATTTTTCAACTTCCTGCTGAGATATATATGTGACTTGTGGAGCATAAATGCAGTTTAGCAGCTAATTCATCCTGTGTGCTTGTGAGGAAATGGAAGACAACAGCGAAACCTTTTACAGGTTTAATTATACACTGAAAGAAGTCGCTGCTGTACACTCCGTTCTCTCTCCGTGCTTTTAATGTGATGAACAGTACGATGTCGTGGTTACTCTGTACACTCAGAGGAATGAAATATGTTGTCAGAGAACATTTTACTGCTGCGCTCAGCATCTACATTTTGCCATTTGCAGGATACGTTAATAACAACATTTCCTCAAACTTTAAGTTGTTGCTAACAACCAGTCCCTCCAGAAAAACACAGAGTTTTTTTGTGATTGTTGCGGGAAAAAATCCTTGATTATGCGGCACGTTTTCTTAATAAATGTGATGGAATATGCGGAATATTTATGCAGTTTTATGCGATGAAATTGCGGGAACTTGCAAAAATTGCAGGAACTTGCAAAAATGTATCAAACGTTCCCATGGCAACAGGGGAAAATGGCTGCTCTTGTGTGAAGTAAACGCAACATTTTTCATCTTTCTGCAGAGATATATGTGACTTTTTTGCAACAAAAATGCGGGGATTATGAAATCATGCAAGACCCGCATATTTTGCGCGGAAATCTGCAATTTATGCGGCGAAAGTGCGGCGTATTTGAAAGAAATGCAGCCCCCCCCCGCATAAATATGCAGACTTTGGCTGATTATGCATTGAATTATGCATTATCGCATAATCACGTTTTTCTAGATGGACTGTTTTTCGCTAGACAGGTGACTGATCTCAGACTTTTATTTAACATTTTCAATGCAGGTCTTTTACTCATAACATATTACAAGAGTATTTTTACAGTGTGGTATTAGTACTTTTACTGCAGTAAAGCATCTGAATATACTTCTTCCACTGCTCCTGAAACCCTTCATTACCACATAGCACTCTCTTCCTCTCCTCCTCTTTCTGTCTTTTTG
>CM042428.1:41908519-41931019 GCA_023631565.1 Gymnocephalus cernua | reverse complement strand
ATTATTTTTTATTTCTTTTTTTATTATTTTTTATTTTTATTTTTTTGACTGCCGCTGTAAGGTCAATGTCAATTTCTGTGTCTGGATTTGAGGATCCCCTTGAAAACGAGATGGTTCATCTCAAGGGGTTATTCCTCTTCAATAAATAAATGTCAACAATATTTGGAATGATCAGGAGACCAGCATCCATAGAACGAAGGGGGCGTGCTGGGATACATGGTGTAAGTAGCTCACTTAGGGAGGCAGGCGCAAGTCCTTTTATACAATCAGCCCTGGCGTGCACAGAGCCGAGCAGCCGGAACTGGTGTAATGTGGCTACATTCTTTTGTCTTATAGTCAACACTCGGGCTGCCGCATGCAATCATGTCAGCACAGTAGTAGCAATAAAACAGGGAACATAGATGTTAAAATGTGCATTTAATACAACATTGTTCTGCACTGTTAGGCACTAATGGAAACAGACAGTACACAGACATGCAAGGTTACACCTACAGTACATACATACATAAATCACTCTGGCACAGTATAAAGGCAAGGACACAATAAAACACATGCATGCATGTAAACATGCACTTGTCTCCCATAGAAAATTTATTTGGCACATTAGTCCTCATGCTGCACTGTGATGCTCTGTACACACAGACTGTAAAAATAAGGTTTTTTGGAAGTTCTTTTGGTTTATTTATCTATTCATTATTATTTTGTTTGGGGGGAGGGCTTTTCCGTCTTTAACGGACAGGACAGGTGAGAAAGGGGAGAGAAAGGGGGGGAGGGGTCACAGGTTGGAGTCAAACCCTGGACTTCTGCGTCGAGGCATAAACCTCCAAGTACATGTGCGCCGGCTCCACCCACTGACCCAACCCGGCCACGGTTTTGTCGCTTTTTTTTTGACGTTTTCCTGTTGGAAATAAGATTAGAGGCAGTTTTAAGGAAGCTTCAGCATTTGTACTGTCGTGAAAAATATTTCAGAGTGCAGCAGGTGTAGATTAGTTAAGAATTAAGATAATTGAGGATGAAACAGATACAAAGAAATAGTCGTAGACTGAACCAATGTAGGTTTTTGTAATTTATTAAAGTAAATATTCTGCGCAGAATAGGAGGACTGGTTCACAGGATGCACACAGCGAGGTGTGGAAAAGTCTTCAAAGCACACACAAAACTCATAGGCTTATATACACAGATAAGGAATGGAGGAGTGACATCAACACATGCATAATGACATCTGTTACTTCAATACAATCTTCAGCCTATCTTGACCTCTGACGTATAATGCAAATCATAAAGACAACTGAGGAGCCTAAAAGTCTGTCAGATAATTTGTCCTATCCCCCATTTGGGACCTGATGTCCCGTCCATAAATTTGGAGATGTACAATTGTCACAGAACAAGATAATTTAACAGTTTGACCTGACCTCTATCAGTTAACAAAGAGGTTGCGTTTCTTTTAGCTGTAGACTTTGTGACTCCTAGATATGTAAGCTTTTCTCACAGACAAATGTAGATAACTCTCCTTGTGGGATAAATAAGAAGAGCACATACAGAAAATCAAGTTAATTAGGTAAAATATAATTTTGCCATCACAGTACTTATAGGGAATAAAGAAGACTTCGTAAAAGGACTGGCGTAGTGTTTGTTTTATTACACAATCGGGAAGAAAAGAATTATACCACATTGGGATATAAGGGGTAAGAAACTAAGGGGTAGTTGAGGTAAACATGCTAGCGGGCAAAAATGTCTCTTCCGTCAGCTGTGCATGTTTAAAGGATCAGAATCGGAGGATTCTTGAACACTGCTCAAACCTTAGAGCTCTCTCTCTCTCTCTCTCTCTCTCTCTCATCCACTGAGTCTCTGTTTTTTATATCCCTATTTTATTTATTGATTTATTTGACAGGGACATTAATTAGCTGCAAATGCACCAGAATTAAACAAAAGACTATTTTTCATCCGTTGTCCCTGGACAGATCTTAAAATTGTCTACCTAAAAAAACACAATAAGATTAAAATGAACAATACAAAAATATAAAAAACAGGAAAACAGATATAACAATTCAAATACATTGTACAACTTTACCATAATACAGACATTATGTAAAAAATTATGAATAAAATATTCAACTCCATCCCACCCTGAAAGCCAAGTTCTCCCCAACTCACCCTCCTTACCCCCGGAACAATGCAACCAAGCTAACCACGCTACGACCAGCGTTAGCGTTGCTGCCCGAACTCGTGCAAGACTCTTCATTTTTCATTCTCAGATTGGAAATTTGCCTGCGACAGCGTAATCGCTAAGTAAGCGGTTAGCTTTGTAGTTTTCAAATGCACGAGCAACGCCAAGCTCTGTTATAATCCTCGACTTACACAACAGTAACGCGGTTTCCCAGGGCTGGTTACGCCGTGGCTGGATACATCAATGAGTAATACGTATACATACATATCCAGAATTTAGTTTTTGTTTTTGGACAAAATGTGTCTTACTGTTCGTAAGATACCGATATATTTAGCTAATCTTTACTACCAAAAGTGGCTCTTCCGTCAGTAAGCTCTCTGGGCCCTATTTTAACGATCTGAGGTCACGGCGTGAAGCGCCTGGTGCAGGTGTGTTTAGGGCGTGTCCAAATCCACTTTTGCTAGTTTGACGGCGGTAAAAAGTGTCCGTGTGCCGGGCGCCTGGTTCTAAAGGGTTGTTCTTAGTGTCTTCATTAATCAGAGGTGTGTTTTGGGCGTAACATGCAATCAACCAATCAGAGAGATCATCTCCCATTCCCTTTAAAAGCCAGCACGCCCAGAATGCACCTGAACACACCTCCCTGTAAGACCAGCACGCCCAGAATGCACCTGAACACACCTCCCTGTAAGACAGATGGGTGCAGGTGCATTTGTTATTTAAACGACGTGGCCGCTGGACGGGAAACTGACAACTGCGCCGGTCTTAAACCAGCAAAGACACTTGTGTTGGGCTTTGTGCTGATAGCTAGACAGACAGACAGACAGACAGACAGACAGACAGACAGACAGACAGACAGACAGATAGACAGACAGACAGATAGATAGATAGATAGATAGATAGATAGATAGATAGATAGATAGATAGATAGATAGATAGATAGATAGGGTCCTTAGTGCTTTTTGGGGCAACAAAAACACTGTTATGTGCAAGTTTAAAGGATCAGAATCAGAGGATTCTTGGAGTCGCTCCACTGCTCAAACCTTAAAGCTCTTCTCTTACTGAGTGTAATCTCTCTCATCCACTGAGCCTCTGAAAGCCGACTGCACCTCCCGTACTCTCCCTTCTCATCCCTCTCTTTCTCCACAGCCCGCTGTATCCCAGGCAGGTAAGTAGAGCTCTGCTGTGGGCTTAATGAGCTGAGGAAGGGGCCCTGCTGGAGAAAACCAGCGTGATCACTGCTACCCCTGTTCCCATTTAGGGCCAGGTTACGCTTCACCGGACACAGAGAGGAGAGAGAAAGAAGAGAACGGTGGGGGGAGAAAGAAATGGAGATGAAAAGGGGGAGAGGAACAGGGAGAAGGAGTGACTTTAACAATAGCAACGGGATATGGGTTTCATGGGTTTCTCCAACAGATTCTCACTCCCGTCTGGTAAAATACAGACGCTTGGTCAGGTGCCTTTGTCGTTATTATTTATGCAAAAAGTCTCCTTTAGCGTCATGTAGCGTGCTTTATCTAACCGCGCTTGGTCGGGACTATTGGCGTCACTTTTGACGCTGTTATGTTTAGGAAAAGGTCGTGGGTGGGCTTACGTTTCCGTGACACTATCGTTCTATCCTCCATCCTCGCTCCTCGGGGCAGGAATATCCATAGACAGTTAAAGAAGGACGGAGACCAGTGACGTCACTTCCCCGGTGATGGCCGAGCGTTACTGCGCAGCCTCAAACTGAGCTTGATGACGTAGATGTGACGTGAGCAACGTGTCTGAACGTTGTAAGTCTTCTGGTAGCTGTGCCAAGAGAAATCTCAATCATTCCCAATCTATCAGAGACGGAGAGCGTAGGTATATGTAAGGAGATAACATAGGCACAGGCTAATTACTGATAACTAAAATGCTAGTTAACATTAGTAATTAAACTAAACAGCTGATGTAAGTCCAAACTGCCTGCGAGCTTCTCCTGTACTGTACGGTAATTCCTCTACTATGAGACAGTAAGTCTCGTGGTTATGACCAGTCCCTCCAGAAAAACGCGATTATGCGATCGCAGAATTCAATGCATAATCAGCCAAAGTCCGCATATTAATGCGGGGGGGGGGCGCATTTTTTCAAATACGCCGCACTTTCGCCGCATAAATTGCCGATTTCCGCGCAAAATATGCGGGGCTTGCATGATTTCATAATCCCCGCATTTTCGTTGCAAAAAAGTCACATATATCTCAGCAGAAAGTCGAAAAATGTTGCGTTTACTTCACACAAGAGCAGCCATTTTCCCCTATTGCCATGGGAACGTTATGAAGTGACGTAATTTCACCTACTGAGAACAGTGTTGGGGGAATCACTTCTTTTCTCTTTTTCTTCAAACCGCAGTTTTTGCAAGTTCCCGCAAGTTCCCGCAATTTTTGCAAGTTCCCGCATTTTCATCGCATAAAATGGCATAAATATCCCGCATATTCCATCGCATTTTTTAAGAAAACGTGCCGCATAATCAAGGATTTTTGCCCGCAACAATCACAAAAAAACTCCGCGTTTTTCTGGAGGGACTGTATGACCCAACCGTTAGCCTATTTTTATAAAAACGTCTGCTACGGAGCCATAACGTGAGGTACAAGGTAACGGAGCCTTTTATACATTGTCGTGTTTCTTTAGAAACAAACAACGGAAAAATCAAGTCTTTAAACGCTTCAGATGTAAAGTTATTGGCTATCAAAGTGACGCCAAAATGAATGGAAGTCAATGGGATGCTAACGGCGGGTGAGAGCTTGGTAGCATCAAAATGTCGCCATAGGAGCTACGTGTTGTGGGGAGAAGCTAACTCCCTTGTTAAAGACACACGCGGGACTTGATCCCCGGTCTCTTGGGTGAAAGTCCTGTGTCTGACCCATCCACCCCCCCAACCACCCTCCCTATACAGAATTTCGGCCTTCCATACTACTCACTACGGGCACTTTCTTCGTCGCTTCAGACGCTGACAGCCACTCTCCAAACGTCCGTATCTTACGAGTTTGGAGTGAGAATGCGTTGGTTTCTTGGGGAGAAGGAGTTGCTTTAACAACAGCAAAGGGAGATCATCCACCTGCTGCCTGGCTCATGGGTTTCTCTTCTCCCTCGCCCCTTTTCATCACACACAACCTCATCATAATTCATCCCCATCTCTCCCTCGGCATCCCCGCCACAATCACTGCAGCTCTGTGTTTTTTTTATGTGGCTCTTCAGGATTGGACAAGCTTCATTACCCCCTCCTTGATGTATTTTTTGCTATTTCCTCCCCTCCCCGCTCCATCCGCCCCGCTGTTTAGGTTCGTGGCTCTAGAAATTCTGTCTTCTTGTGAGAGCTGTGTTGCTTTTGTTGTTGTTGTTGTGGTGGTTGTTTTTTGTTAAATCTCATTTGTTGCATTGTGATTCATATTTCTTAGCTAATGGCATGCCATCACTTCTGTTCATTATCTTCATGTCTCAACCCTTTTGGACCCTAAAAAAACGAGAAACCAGAAGACTATAGGGCTACATTTACACCGCTGCGTTTTGGTTTTTCAGCGTTTGAGTTTAGAGCCCGAAGTGATGTCGGTGCACCGAGTGTTTTTATCTCCAGAGCAAGGGGAATGAGAGAAAGATATTCCCTTTTAAACCAAACCGTAGCAATGTAATTGTAGTAATACCCAAAACACTATAGGAATCAAACTGCAAAGGGAGCGCAGCAGGGATTAACGCAGGAAAGGACACGTGAACGACAACGACCGGACAACAGAAAGAAAGCACAGAGACTAAATACACAAGATAACAGGAGTAGTAACGAGGGACAGGTGACACGAGGGCTGAGCAACAGGTGAGACGGGGGTTGGTCTAATAGGAAACTCTTTCGTTGAGGCCAAAAGAGAGAACCACTTCATCCACATGGACGATACTTCTGGATGATTTCACCCAGTTCAGAACCTTCCTAAGCAAAGAAGACTATTCGACAGCAGCCCTGGACTTATATCTGCATCCAAAACACAAATTAAGCTGATGTTGATCTTCTCATCACAGCAACAGTTTTAAATTGTTTCTTTAAGAGGAACTTCAATACAATTACCTTTGTGTTTCTTATAAGAACTTAAAACCTGCAGTTTTAAGTTCTCAATCAGAGCATCTAATACGTAATCAAGCCGCAGTTCAACATTTGTGATTGGGCTACTGTGTTCTTAGGGTTATCTACAAGATTTGAGTTGTATAATCAGGTATCCCCCTTCTGACCTAACCTCTAAAAATGATCCATATTTTGCACAAAGAAACAATGGCAGGAAGCCAAAGCATTCAATGAGATAACTCTCTTTAAAATACTCTAGAATGCATGACCCAGTTAGTCATTACTTAATTGGCGTAGGTTTTTAATAGCATTCTTGTGCATGTGATCGAGCACGTTTTATTATGCAGCACACCTGACATTAGAAAATAGGTAAATCTTGTCATGCTTCAACTGGCGAGGAGGCTTTTAAAATGCACAATTTGTGTATTTATTAACAAAACGACACCAAAACATACTCAAACCAAAATTAAAAAAAAATTCACTTTAGGGCAAAATACCCTCAAACCAACGACACCAGCAACCTCTCTGCAAGCTGCCCATTCCTTCTCTCTTGCTCCCCTTCTCCTCGAGCCCTTTAACCAGCCTCACCCACTGGCACCTACCACCTGTACCGGTGGGTAGAGGGGGAGCCAAACTCAAGAAAAACAAGACGCTTGAATGTGGAAAATACCACACCATGTAGATAAATGTGACTGCTGACATTCCTAGTTAAAATCTTGTCATGCTTCAACCGTCGCCAAAGGGCATTGACGTTAGATGATTGATTGACACGTGAGTCAAGACTTTGTGTCTGTTTTCCTGGTAACAAATCAAAGCTAAAGACAGGTGAAGTCCCTCCCCTTTCTGGTGGACCCAATGGGACTTTAAAATAAAATATATATATATACGGTAGTCAACGGATAAAGACAAATAATTTTTTGATCCTGTTTGAATTGCGCCATGAATTATACATGCTGTCAACTTAAAATAAAGTGCTGCAAGTGAAAAAACATATCGTAGGTCTGTCGTAGTATAACCTTAACCCAAAAGCTTTAATAATTCGCTGTGATTCAAAATATAAAACAGGGACTTTATATAATCATATCTCAGCCTAACCTATCCAGTAGGTGTGGGCAAAAAGTGTGTCATTTTATATTGCTACCTTGGTGGCCAATGCCACGCTGAATTACAATTAATAGGTATATAATCAATATTCCACATGCATGACTTTCAGATGTATCGTGTCCAGATTTAAACTCTGCTCTGCACAATTCACAGTCATAAATTACAGTCAGTCGTGTGAAAGAGCTAAACAGCCAGAATGATGATACACGTGAATGCAAGTAATAGCTGTAAAACAACAAGGAAGCCGTTGCCTGGGTTGCTGAATATGATTCATGGTTAGAGGAAAGTCATTCGATGAGGAATCTGTTGCGGTAATTATGTGAGAGCCACTCATAGGTATTTATTAGAGATGTCTCTCTGACGTCAGTGCTTAAACTGGTTTCAATGTAATAATTACATCACGTTAATATTCAGCATGACTTATGTTTAGACGAGAGGAACACAGCCAAGTAAACTCATGCAATGGAAGTTATTAAATACCGTAATTCCTCAAATAAAAGCCGGGGCCTTTATTTACCTCAAGTGCAGAAGGTACCAGGCTTGTGTTTGAAGCAATTATTAGAGGCAGGCCTTTATTTCTAATTCCATCTGTTTGATAAGTATACTTGTTTTAAATAAACTGTTTTAAATTAAAAGCCATAGTGTTCCAGTGGACAGAGATCATTAATTCTTTAAGAAACATTTGCAAAAATATCACCATATACAACAACAGCCAGAAGAGCGGCAAATCAGTTTGGGTCAGAAATAATCAACCACCACCATTGTGTCATTTTGGACCCTGTAAATGTACCGGGTATGTTTTTCAAATACAGGTACTACTGTATTGCTGGTAGATTACAATAAGAGCATACAGTAGTTTAGTAAAACACATTGCTGGTATGCAGCACACCGTATCTGATTAACGAGCTAGCTACCGGTAGCTTTGTTTCTAGCTCCAGGCTAACGTCCTTCCTCCCACCAGTTTGTGTACGGGTGTTCTGCCGTGCGTATCGAGCCCAACAATGGAGATATTTTCCCTCCTACTTCTGGGAATCGTGCTGAACATCGTTCAGGGTTTGTTTTTCAAGCCCGATAGGATCCAATATAGCCTGGTATATAACCCCCCCCCCCCCCTGACTCTCTCCACACCCCACCTCTGGCTCCTCATGCCACTGTACCGGTCCTTTTTACTACTTTTTACCTTATTTTATAATTTTATTTTACATTTAATTTGTATCTTTATTAATACATACTGTGTGTATATGTTTATACTTATATTATTGTTTATATTCTTCTTATCCTTCTTATATTTCGAGAATGTGTGACATGCAACAACACCAAGACAAATTCCTTGTATGTGTATGTGGTGATGAAGACCTTTGAGAAGTTGGTTAAGAAGGAGTTGTGTGGAGCAGGTGGAGGAACAGTTAGACCCAGTCCAGTTTGCTTATAGGCCTAGCAGAGGTGTTGATGATGCAAAACTTACATTGTTAAATTCCCATTATCAACATCTGAAAACCTCAAAAACTCAAGCTTGGTGTGAAAACTCGTATCTGTCTATCAATGTTTCCAAGATAAAGGATATGATTATTGATTTCCGCAGATCACAGCAGTGTTTCACAAACTGTTATTCAGAATATGAATGTTGAGACAGTAGACCACACTCTCCACCCCCCCACACTGGTCCAACAGAGGAGCACCTTCTCTAAGAGGCTCCGACAGCTTCGATGTCACACGGAACGCTACAAGAAATCATTCCTGCCACAGGAAATTCAACTTTTTAACACTTCATCACTGAGTGTGAGATAAGACTCATAGACATCACAACTGCACTGAATGCACCTCGCAAAACAGGTTTATCCTATCATTACTAGGGAAACAGTTGTACATTTTACTTCCAATTTGTATATATTTTAAAAATTTGCTCTTGTAGTCTATTATATTATTATTTCATGTATAATGTTTCCTAGTATTTAATGTGTCTGATATGTTGTTGCTGCAACACCGTTATTTCCCTTTTTTGGGATCAATAAAATCTATCTATCTATCTACATGAATATAAATATTTAGGAACCATCATTGATAGCAAATTATCTTTTGAGAGCAACACAGATGCTGCCTGTAATAAGGACCAGCAGAGACTCTTCTTCTTGAGGAAGATGAAATCATTCAGCATGTGCAGGACTCTGATGACTTGGTTTTATTGAATCAGTCTTGACATTTGGTATTGTGGTGTGGTACAGTGGTCTTTCAATGATCAGCAAGCGTAAGCTAACAAAGCTGGTAAACGTAGCGTCTAAGGTGGTTGGGGTACAGCTACCACAGCTGCAACACATAGTATATATGATAAATAGGTCAGTTGTAGGGCTCTGCCCTGATCACAGACTCTTTAGGGAGTTTAAGCTGCTCCCCTCAGGTCGCCGTTTTAGGCTACCTATGTTAAGAACTAGACGTGCCAGGGATTCTTTTATTCCTGTGGCTAGTAGGAACCTGAATTCACTTGATTGACATCTCTTGAAAGTTTCAGAGTGATTATTTATTTATTTATTTATGTCCATATTCATTATGACATATGTACATGTGTACAGTCCATTTGGATTCTGTCATTGGTTTTGGGGAGAGGAGTGTTTTAGAGATCCTGCCCATCAAATATCCCCTCGCAGTATGAGAAACTCCATCGACGGTCCCTGTCAACGAGAAACAACAACATTTAAAAACTGGTATTTCCATTGTTATTAGGAATAATTGGTAAAAAGGTTAGCGTCTAAGAGTCGCTGTCGGTAGGATGGGATAAGTGTTACAGTTGAACTTACTGTGTTGAATCATCAAAGGAGCTTTTCACTCCTGTTACGAAGTTGCCGCTGGCGACTGTCCAGCTGAAGTATTCCTTAAAGTAGTTGACTTTTGGTGTTTTTTGGCAGTTGAACGTGACAAAATCAGGAACATGACAGCAGTAAAACTTCCATCTGAAATAGAAACAAGGTGTTCATTTACATTAGCTATCAAAGAAGACTGTTTATGTTCACTCTGATTTACTTTAAAATATGTTAATACAGTAAACAACGGGAATGTTTAACTCAACCTGCACTTAAACATTTATTATTAAATATTTCATTGGATTTTTTGGGTGAGCATACACAGTTGGTACATGTTCTAGTAATAAAGGCAAAACACATTTGACTCACCTCCTGTCCCAGACGTTGTTTTTGTATTCACTGTAGGCCCCGGCAATCACGTCGTTATCTGGGCATTTGAAGTCCATTTTTCCCAAATATTTGTTGACATAACCTGACCATTTGCATGCGTTGGTTACCTTGAAAGCCTTGCACGAAACTGCCCAAAGTCGATCTGTTTGGTCGTTATTGAAGAGACTATTGGGAAGCGAATCAACATGTTAGAAAACTTACTAATCACAGTGAATATGGTCATGATAACAAGCCTGTAGCTACTTTAACTGTTTAACATGTTTACTTTTTAAACCAAGGCTTACATATAGCCCAAAGTTAAGTTTAAATCTTGTAAGCATCTATACTATAACTATAATGTGCTCACATACTATGTATAGTATACTATTTGTATATATATATATATATATATATATATATGACGAAATCCCGACTGTTTGCTGACCTGGCTCCTAAATGGTGGAATGAGCTCTCTATTGACATATTTGCTTTGATAAATCTATGAAGTTTAATAAATCTCATATTGAAAGTTGTATTTTCTTTAATAAACAAGATAACATCATCTGCAAACAGCAGAACTGTTTTACGATTTTTCCCTCCAATTTTGAGTCAATTAATTTAAGTTTTTGTCTAGCAATAGTAGGATTGCAACTACTGGGATATCAGCAATTACTTATTTACTTATCACAGGGAATATGTTCATTTACATTTAAAGGCATTTGTTAGACCTTTCCCAACAAGCTCAAGCTATATATATATATATATATATATATATATATATATATATATATATATATATATATATATATATATATATACTGTATATATAACATTTGGCCCTTTGCAGCACAGTTTTTAAGACATAATATGAAAACATCAGTGCTCCTTAACAAAAAGATCAAATTTATTTGTACTGCTTACCTTGTGAAGCCAGAAACAGCTTGGCCAGAAGGACACTGGCGAGTGAAAGTGGCAGATAACTGATTGTCCCAGTTGTCATATTCATTCAAGTAATTCTCTGTAAGAAAAACAGTTTATTTACTGGGTGAGTTGAAGGCACACGTATAAACAAGAAAAGGTCTTCCAGAGTCTGGAAAAGTTGCATCTAGTCAGCATGATTAACCCTCTGAGGCCTAAGGGCATTTTACATTTAAATTCACCTTTTAAGGGTATTTGCATTTAACTGATCAGAACAAACTCAGCTTTCTGTAAAGCGAGGTCATCATTTGTTCCAAAGCAACGTGTAAAGAGATAATTTAGCCCAAAAGCTGAAAAGCTGAAGTTCGCTTTTTGAAATTTCTCGAATCTCTTGAGAAATCATATCTACACTCAATTGTTTTGGTGCTTGAAACTACACATTCCCAATTGACCTAACGCCTTAACGTATGTACTTACTGCAGTCATAAAGCTTGTTGATCTTCAGGATGTCGTTGTCTGACATGCCTACCCTCTGGCCTATTTGTGCTGAGGGTGTGAGGGGGGTGATGGTATCTTCACCATTCTTTGAGAAGCTCTTTGCTCCATAATGCATAACAGACGAGTAGTCATATGGAACAGCCAGGTTATTTGTTTCCCGTCGGTAGAAGTTTTTTTTATGTCCCTTTTTGATGTTTTCATAGTTGATGCTGACAAACAGGTCTCTGTCGTTCCTACTTTGTTCATGCCAGAAGCCAAGTGAGTGAATAAGTTCATGCTGAATGACGCCACTGCGAAGGCATCCTGCACCGAGAGATACTTCTTGAGATCCTCCAGTTCGTCCAACCGGGGAATGACATCCGGTTTGTTTCACGATGCTGATGTAGTCGCTAGTTCGGCCAACACGAGAAACGAACCGGATGCAGGTGCTCATTTCGAAGGCACGGATTGCATTGTAAATTTTGATCCTTTCAGAGCTGTTAAAGGAATCACTGATGGCGTATGGCACCTCAACCATGTCAGTTAACTTTGGCCATCTGCAATCACTGCAGATTCTTGCATTTCTTGTTGTTGGCACAACAACATCTCCTTCTGTTAAAAGGTCTTCAATTGGTTGGTTTATGGTAAGAATTTGTGAAGTGATTGTTTGTGTATCTACAAAGAGATGAAAAAAGATTAAGTCAAATTCAATTAATCTGTAAAACAATGCTAATCTCTCTCCTATAGCCACAGGCAATGAAGTACATGAACAAACACTAGTTACCTTGTATTGTTCCTTTGCAGTAATTGAAACTCCAGCGATCATCTCTGTCAATAAGAACACAATGTCATTATGTGATGTTGTTAGAAAGCTAGTATTTCTTAATGAATTCATCGATAAAAGCGCTACTCTTCTGGCTTTAGGTGCAGCCTCTTTATTGTAATATATGAAACCTTGAAACATTAATAACTGTTTGAAGATAGAAGATAATTGACCATATGACCATCTGGTGTCAGTGTATTTACCCCTTGTTATTGTCGCTGTAGGTCTGGACGCCTGTTAGCAATTGTCCTCCAGGTAGTTGCCAGTCAAAGTCTTCGTTCCAGTAGTTGACCATTGGGGTTTCCCGGCATTCAGATGTGATCAAGTTTGGGGAAGAGCAGCAGAGGAAATTCCAGCTGAAACAAAACCCATCAAGAGAACAATTACTGGAGTCCTCGGGTCAAATTTGACCTGTTTTCAAAAAGTTTCTATATCAGAAATATGGGTTTTCTTTCAAACAAATTGTCCGTTGAAGGTTCGCTACAACATTACATGTCATTTAGCTGACGCTTTTATGCAAAGCGACTTACAATCACTACATATGTCAGAGGCCGCACCGCTCTGGAGCAACTAGTGGTTAAGTGCCTTGCTCAGGGACACATTGGTTGATGTATCGCAGTGGGAATTGAACCCAGATCTTCCACACCAAAGGCATGTGTCATATCCACTGCACCATCACCACCCAACGCTTTTCACAAGTTAAATAAATACTCAGTTCAGTACTTTCATTAAATTTGGGTGTTAGTCAATTTTATAGCATTTGATGTCAAAAAAAAAATGTAAAAAAAAAAAAAATTGGGAAAAACCCCCACAAAAACTTCAAAAGGCTCAGTAAAAGTTGACAAATGTTGAAAAAAGTGACAAAAACATTGGTGGGATAGCCACAAAAGTGTCAAAAAAGAAGAGAAAACATTGATAAAGGTTTTTCATTTAAAATGTGGAAGAAGTGTAACCTGAACAATATGACTGTAAACATCACAGGCATTATTAACAGCATCAGTCCCCGTTGAAAATGCTATCATGAAGGTGTTGATGGATTTTAGACCTCTGCTTAATATGTAATTATGTGCACATTTTATCAGTTTATTTACATGTAAACATTTGTAAATAACAAGCTTTTAATTGATTCATCAGTGGAAAACAAGTATGACTAGAACTGCAAGCAGTTATGAACGGGGTCCAAGCCCCCGTGCGCCAGTTCCCCCTGTCGCGAGTCGACCCCGGCAACGCTAAGAGCCCGTGAAAACGGAGCCAGCAAAAGGAGAACAAAAGTCAGGAAATTTGACCGAGTGCGAGCTCAAAAGTCCGTAGTGAAATTCAATTGAAAATTTCCTCTTCATTGCGTAAAAGGCCCAAACACTTCTACCTCGATTATAGTGCCCCCTAAAGGGCGATCGTCGCCAAATCTGGTGAAGAGCCGCAGAGTGGCATGATGAACAATACTATTAAGTTTTGTGATGATAGCATTTACTGCTGCAGAGATATTACCATTGCAAATTATTCCAATTTAAATGCATTGACTTATTTGCCAAAAGGCCTCTACGTTTATTATAGCGCCCCCTGACGGCCGATTTTCACCATCTTTGGTAGGGAACTCTACCAAGTTTTGTTCTGATGACTATTAATTTGGCCGAGATATGCCAAAGTTTGTGTTTTTGGCTAGTTATGACAAATTAGTTTGGTTGTAAAGTGTGAACTGTGTAATGTAGCAAAATTCTTTTGATAACTTTTAGTCAGCTCCTTATACAGATGGTATCTACCAAGTTTCGTGCACATCGGTCACACGGCCTAGGACGAGTACGAAAACTATTTTTTTGCATTGCGCGATTTTGCAAAAAAACGTTTTAGTGTAAATTGGCATGGCCTATATCGTCAGATTCAGATGGATGCAAGGAACACATCGATCTAAGAATTTCTGATCTGCGATGTAGACTGTGGGAGTTATAGGCAAAAACACGTTTTACGTCATTGTAGCGCCACCTAGTGGTCCACGTATGAAATATTTGGTAGGTCAGGTTCAAGAACCATTGTACATTTACACTATGAATTTTAAGTTGCTCACATTAGTGTAATTGGTGGATCCAAACCTGGGTCCCATAAGCCACACCCAAATGAGTACCCCATTGTAGTCGTGGCCTCAGGAGTGGGCCTAGATAGTACGCTCCAAATTTCATAAAAATTGGATGAGATATAAACTTTTTGTACTTGTGGCGCCCCCTAGTGGCCAATTTTTGTAAAATTAGTTGGGGAGCCTTAGAGGGTCATGACAAACAAGAATGTAAAGATTCGCAATGATAACCTTATTATGGCCGACATATGGCAACGTTTTTGTCAGGTTGGTCTGATGATGCTACGTACCAAGTTTCATGCAGATCGGTCGCACGGTCTAGGAGTATGAAAAAACAGGTTTACAATAATTATCGCGATTTTTCACGTAAAAGTCAGGCGAAAATGGGCCTGGCCTAGGGAATGCGCAGATATGTGTATTTTTAATCTGCGATGTACGGTTTGGTAGTTATAAGGCCAAACATGTATCTTCTGGTATAGCGCCACCTAGTGGCTGAATTCTTTTGTCCGAGGTCCTTGCAGGGATCTGGACCAGTCCTGAAAACGGCAACCTCCCACCATTTACCGTTTAGGCTGCAGTATCAGTTTTATCGGCGGAAAAATAATAAGAAACCTTAGGAAAGCAATGGGGTTCCACAGCCCTGCTGTGCGAATGGCGTAGCTTCGCTACCGCCGATTCTTGCAGCCTCAGGCTTGGACCCCTAAATATGTTTAAAAAAATAAATGTATCCTCTCAGTTGTAATTAAGTATTTATAATAACAAGTATGGAATTGAACTTGCTAAATCAATTCACCACACAATAGTGTTAGGTTTTCATGCATCATTTCAACAAAGCCACCAACCTTCTGCCTCCACGTGCGCTGTTGTAATTGCTGTGGACGCCAGCAACCACATGATTGGCCGGGCAATTATATTTGAGTTCTTCTTCATATAAGTTGTGGAAACCGGACCAGGAGCAGTTCGTGGTAGCGCCAAAATCCTTGCAGTCAATCTTCCATTGGCGATCTTCGTTATTGGGACTGTAGGAGCTTTGACATAAATCAAAATGATGTAATGATATATTGTAGTAAATAATAAATAGTTAAATGTGCAGACTGATAGATCTCCTGAATACAGAAGTTGAATATATGGTTTCATCTTCATGTGCAACTTACCTATTAATCTGAGACACAACTTGTTCATCTGGACAAACATGATGCAAAATGCCTCTCAAACGGTCATAGTTCTGCGCATTGTGTCCAGCTGCAATCAACATGTGGTTAAATGGGTTAATAATCATCACCATCAACTTCATACAAAGAGTCTATATTTTAGCAAAACCAACAATTGCTGAACTCCACGTGCGGCTGGCAGGATTTTCAGGTGATTCAGTCTCATCTTTGCAAAGGTATACACACAGATATAGAAATAATATCCCTTCTCTCAGCACTTCATACTCTCCTCCCTCAGTGTCAGTAATAAAAAAGATGTCGAGGTTCTCACCTGTCAGAAGGACCAAAACTGCAACGAAGGTCCACATTTTGTCTGACGTGTTAGTGTCTAACCTGTGAGGAGACTGCCTTTACTGACTGCAGCTGCTGCAATTTATACGCTGGTGACAAGGTACTAGTGACGCTACGTCTTCATCTGTGGGTGAGTTGGCATGTTTGCATGACACGTGTATTTGCATCCTCATACCAAAAAGCACAGCTATGTGTGTCACATGTAAACAAAATAGAAAAGAAAATTCCCTTCTCCTTCCTGTGCCAAAAGTACTTATTATACTGTATGACTTACATAAGCACATGCTCCGCATAGCTTTCAGATCATTTACCAGAACTACTGTGTAGTGTAATTAATTAAATTAAATTTAAAAAAAAAAGTTCATTTACATTTAAAGGCATTTGTTAGACCTTGCCCAACTAGCTCAAGCCATATATACAGTATCTCACAAAAGTGAGTACACCCCTGACATTTTAGTAAATATTTCATTATATCTTTTAATAGGACAACACTGAAGAAATTACACTTATATGTAAAGTATTAAGTGTACAGCTTGTATAACAGTGTAAAGTATTAAGTGTACAGCTTGTATAACAGTGTAAAGTATTAAGTGTACAGCTTGTGTAACATTGTAAATGTTCTGTCCCCTCAAAATAACTCAACACAGCCATTAATGTCTAAACCACTGGCAACAAAAGTGAGTACACCCCTATGTTAAATTCCCATAGAGGCAGCAGGCAGATTTGTATTTGTAAAGGCCATTTATGTCATGGATCCAGGATACTATGCATCCTGATAAAGTTCCCTTGGCCCCCACATCATCGCATACCCTTTACCATACCTAGAGATTGGCATGGGGTACTTTCCATGGGGTACTTTCCATAAAATCATCTCTCAACAAAACACTCAAACCAAATTACAAAAAAAATTAAAAATTCACTTTAGGGCAAAATACCCTCTAACCAACGACACCAGCAACCTCTCCGCAAGCTGCCCATTCCTTCTCGCTCGCTCCCCTTCTCCTCGAGCCCTTTAACCAGCCTCACCCACTGGCACCTACCACCTGTACCGGTGGGTAGAGGGGGAGCCAAACTGAAGAAAAACAAGACGCTTGAATGTGGAAAATACCACACCATGTAGATAAATGTGACTGCTGACATTCCTAGTTAAAATCTTGTGATGCTTCAACCGTCGCCAAAGGGCATTGACGTTAGATCATTGATTGACACGTGAGCCAAGACTTTGTGTCTGTTTTCCTGGTAACAAATCAAAGCTAAAGACAGGTGAAGTCCCTCCCCTTTCTGGTGGACCCAATGGGACTTTAAAATAAAATATATATATACGGTAGTGAACGGATAAAGACAAATCATTTTCTGATCCTGTTTGAATTGCGCCATGAATTATACATGCTGTCAACTTAAAAGAAAGTGCTGCAAGTGAAAAAAACTTATCGTAGGTTTGTCGTAGTATCATTTAGCTCAGTGAACTACATCTCCGTCTCGCACAATAAAACTACGTCAACTTGCTTGCTGCTCGGCGGGTTCCGCCATCCATTCCGACATACCCCCATTCTGACATTGACGTATAATTGTCGGAGTGGCGGCACTTCCACTGTTTTCAAACGTCCCACCACTCCGACAATTTTTGTTTCCATTAGGGTTAGGGTTAGGCTCGGAATAGCGGCATGTCTGAATAGCGGCATGTCGGAGTAGCGGCATGTCGGACTGGCCGCATGTAACCCTGCTCCGCTTGCTCACTAGCTAGCTAGCTTAGCTCTGTTCCACAACACATGTAACGTTATCTTACCTGATGTGTTTTATTCAGCGTCTTTTTATCAGCCGGGAAGCAAAAGTGAGTAATGTTACATCCCTGAATTACACCGGCATCGTAGCTTCAGCGACCATTGGCATGCGTTGGTTACCTTGAAAGCCTTGCACGAAACTGCCCAAAGTCGATCTTTTCGGTCGTTATTGAAGAGACTATTGGGAAGCGAATCAACATGTTAGAAAACTTACTTATCACAGTGAATATGTTCATGATAACAAGCCTGTAGCTACTTTAACTGTTTAACATGTTTACTTTTTAAATCAAGGCTTACATATAGCCCAAAGTTAAGTTTAAATCTTGTAAGCACCTATACTATAACTATAATGTGCTCACATACTATGTATAGTATAGTATTTATATATATATATATATATAACAAAATCCCGAATCCTGTTTGCTATTGACATATTTTTTTAAACAAATCTATGAAGTTAAATAATTCTCATATTGAAAGTTATATTTTCTTTAATAAACGAGATAACATCATCTGCAAACAGCAGAGCTATTTTACAATTGTTACTTAACAATTTTAAATCAATTAATTTAAGTGTTCTTCTAGCAATAGTAGGATTGCAACTACTGGGATATCAGCAATTACTTATTTACTTATCATAGGGAATATGTTCATTTACATTTAAAGGCATTTGTTAGACCTTGCCCAACAAGCTCAAGCCACATATACAGTTTATTTACAAAAGTGAGTACACCCCTCACATTTTAGTAAATATTTCATTATATCTTTTAATAGGACAACACTGAAGAAATTACACTTTGCTACAATGTAAAGTATTAAGTGTACAGCTTGTGTAACATTGTAAATGTGCTGTCCCCTCAAAATAACTCAACACAGCCATTAATGTCTAAACCACTGGTAAAAAATGTGATTACACCCCTATGTTAAATTCCCATAGAGGCAGCAGGCAGATTTTTATTTGTAAAGGCCAGTTATGTCATGGATCCAGGATACTATGCATCCTGATAAAGTTCCCTTGGCCCCCACATCATCACATACCCTTTACCATACCTAGAGATTGGCATGGGGTACTTTCTATAAAATCATCTCTCAACAAAACACTCAAACCAAATTACAAAACAAATTAAAAATTCACTTTAGGGCAAAATACCCTCTAACCAACGACACCAGCAACCTCTCCGCAAGCTGCCCATTCCTTCTCGCTCGCTCCCCTTCTCCTCGAGCCCTTTAACCAGCCTCACCCACTGGCACCTACCACCTGTACCGGTGGGTA
This sequence comes from Gymnocephalus cernua, assembly GCA_023631565.1. Classification (NCBI taxonomy): domain Eukaryota; kingdom Metazoa; phylum Chordata; class Actinopteri; order Perciformes; family Percidae; genus Gymnocephalus; species Gymnocephalus cernua. The sequence continues at coordinate 41,911,679 of CM042428.1, read as the reverse complement.
GAGGGGGAGCCAAACTGAAGAAAAACAAGACGCTTGAATGTGGAAAATACCACACCATGTAGATAAATGTGACTGCTGACATTCCTAGTTAAAATCTTGTGATGCTTCAACCGTCGCCAAAGGGCATTGACGTTAGATCATTGATTGACACGTGAGTCAAGACTTTGTGTCTCTTTTCCTGGTAACAAATCAAAGCTAAAGACAGGTGAAGTCCCTCCCCTTTCTGGTGGACCCAATGGGACTTTAAAATAAAATATATATATACGGTAGTGAACGGATAAAGACAAATCATTTTCTGATCCTGTTTGAATTGCGCCATGAATTATACATGCTGTCAACTTAAAAGAAAGTGCTGCAAGTGAAAAAAACTTATCGTAGGTTTGTCGTAGTATCATTTAGCTCAGTGAACTACATCTCCGTCTCGCACAAAAAAATTACGTCAACTTGCTTGCTGCTCGGCGGGTTCCGCCATCCATTCCGACATACCCCCATTCTGACATTGACGTATAATTGTCGGAGTGGCGGCACTTCCACTGTTTTCAAACGTCCCACCACTCCGACAATTTTTGTTTCCATTAGGGTTAGGGTTAGGCTCGGAATAGCGGCATGTCGGAGTAGCGGCATGTCGGACTGGCCGCATGTAACCCTGCTCCGCTTGCTCACTAGCTAGCTAGCTTAGCTCTGTTCCACAACACATGTAACGTTATCTTACCTGATGTGTTTTATTCAGCGTCTTTTTATCAGCCGGGAAGCAAAAGTGAGTAATGTTACATCCCTGAATTACACCGGCATCGAAGCTTCAGCGACCATTGGCATGCGTTGGTTACCTTGAAAGCCTTGCACGAAACTGCCCAAAGTCGATCTTTTCGGTCGTTATTGAAGAGACTATTGGGAAGCGAATCAACATGTTAGAAAACTTACTAATCACAGTGAATATGGTCATGATAACAAGCCTGTAGCTACTTTAACTGTTTAACATGTTTACTTTTTAAACCAAGGCTTACATATAGCTCAAAGTTAAGTTTAAATCTTGTAAGCACCTATACTATAACTATAATGTGCTCACATACTATGTATAGTATAGTATTTATATATATATATAACAAAATCCCGAATCCTGTTTGCTATTGACATATTTTTTTAAACAAATCTATGAAGTTAAATAATTCTCATATTGAAAGTTATATTTTCTTTAATAAACGAGATAACATCATCTGCAAACAGCAGAGCTATTTTACGATTGTTACTTAACAATTTTGAGTCAATTAATTTAAGTGTTCTTCTAGCATACCATATATACAGTATCTCACAAAAGTGAGTACACCCCTCACATTTTTGTAAATATTTCAGTATATATTTTAATAGGACAACACTGAAGAAATTACACTTTGCTACAATGTAAAGTATTAAGTGTACAGCTTGTGTAACAGTGTAAAGTATTAAGTGTACAGCTTGTGTAACATTGTAAATTTGCTGTCCCCTCAAAATAACTCAACACAGCCATTAATGTCTAAACCGCTGGCAACAAAAGTGAGTACACCCCTATGTTAAATTCCCATAGAAGCAGGCAGATATTTATTTGTAAAGGCCAGTTATTTCATGGATCCAGGATACTATCCATCCTGATAAAGTTCCCTTGGCCCTCACATCATCACATACCCTTTACCATACCTAGAGATTGGCATGGGGTACTTTCCATAAAATCATCTCTCAATGCAAATCAAACCAGCTATTAGGCTAACTGAAATAAAATCATGCCAATCTCTAGGTATGGTGAAAGGTATGTGATGATGTGGGGCTATGTGAGTTATTTTGAGGGAACAGCAAATTTACAATGTTACACAAGCTGCACACTTAATACGTTACATTGCAGCAAAGTGTAATTTCTTCAGTGTTGTCATATTAAAAGATATAATGAAACATTTACTAAAATGTGAGGGGTGTACTCACTTCTGTATATATATATATATATATATATATATATATATATATATATATATATATATATATATATATATATAACATTTGGCCCTTTGCCAGAAAAGGTCTTCCAGAGTCTGGAAAAGTTGCATCTAGTCAGCATGATTAACCTTCTGAGGTCTAAGGGCATTTTACATTTCTTTTTAAATTCACCTTTTAAGGGTATTTGCATTTAACTGATCAGAACAAACTCAGCTTTCTGTAAAGCGAGGTCATCATTTGTTCCAAAGTAGCGTGTAAAGAGATAATTTGGCCCAAAAGCTGAAAAGCTGATGTTCGCTTTTTGAAATGTCTCGAATCTCTTGAGAAATCATATCTACACTCAATTGTTTTGGTGCTTGACGCCTTAACGTATGTACTTACTGCAGTCATAAAGCTTGTTGATCTTCAGGATGTCATTGTCTGACATGCCTACCCTCTGGCCTATTTGTGCTGAGCGTGTGAGCGGGTTGATGGTATCTCGTCCATTCTTTGAGAAGGAATTTTCTGCGTAATGCATAACAGACGAGTAGTCATATGGAACAGCCAGGTTATTTGTTTCCTGTTGGTAGAAGTTTTTTCACGTCCCTCCTTGATGTTTTCATAGTTGATCCTGACATACCGGTCTCTGTCGTTCCTACTTTGTTCATGCCAGAAGCCAAGTGAGTGAATAATTTCATGCTGAATGATGCCATTGCGAAGGCATCTTGCACCGAGAGATACTTCTTGAGATCCTCCAGTTCGTCCATCCGGTTGGTTTCACAACGCTGATGTAGTCGGTAGTTCGACTAACACGAGGATCAAACCTGACGCAGGTGCTCATGTGGAAGGCACTGAGCCAAACTGAAGAAAAACAAGACGCTTGAATGTGGAAAATAACACACCATGTCGGTAAATGTGACTGCTGATGTTCCTAGTTAAAATCTTGTCATGCTTCAAATGTCGCCAAAGGGCATTGACGTTAGATCATTGATTGACACGTGAGTCAAGACTTTGTGTCTGTTTTCCTGTTAACAAAGCAAAGCTAAAGAGATGCGATATACATATAGCTGAAAAAAGTAAAGCACTTTAATTCATATATATTCCATGTATTTATTACTGTCAGCAGCACTTTGGCTGCTGCTGGATAAGAGGGTGAAGATAATAGTAGGGAGGAGGTCGGGGGGGGGGGGGGATGTTTGGCTCCTACAACACAGGGCTG
>CM042428.1:41901019-41903519 GCA_023631565.1 Gymnocephalus cernua | reverse complement strand
AAGAGAACACAGATGTTCAGAGACAGAGTGATGGAAAGAAACAAGCCTGCTGATGGGAAGCTAAAGAAAAGAAAGATGAGAAGGGGTCTAGTTGCTGAAAGCATCTGTCTGTTGTTGACTTCTTGAGAGTAAGATCCTTTTTACCATCTTGGTATTTTGGACATTTTCATTCACGTACGCTGTCGTGCACCTGGAACGCTCGGAGGTCAACTGGGAAATTCTGACCTCCGACTCTGGGTGGCTCCCAAGTCTCTTATTTGAAATTCCCAAATTCTAAGCCTCTCTCCACAACGCGTAGCTCCTGTGGCGCCATTTGGTTGCTAACAAGCCATCACCCGCCGTTAGCATCCCATTGACTCCCATTCATTTTGGCGTCTCTTTGACAGCCAATAACTTTACATCTGAAGCGTTTAAAGACTTTATTTGTCCGTTGTTTATTTCTAAAGAAACACGACGATGTATAAAAGGCTCCGTTACCTTGTACCTCACGTTATGGCTCCGTAGCAGACGTTTTTATAAAAATAGGCTAACGGTTGGGTCATAACCACGAGACTTACTGTCTCATAGTAGAGGAATTACCGTACAGTACAGGAGAAGCTCGCAGGCAGTTTGGACTTACATCAGCTGTTTAGTATTATGAAAGAAATCACTTTTTCTGGGATCTGGGGTGTTATTTTGTGTCTCTGGTGCTTCCACACACATACAAACTTGGAGAAAAAAGTCTATCCATGTTGTTCTGGGTGAGATACGGTTTCTGAATGATTCCTGCCTTCAGTCTCTGGGTGAGCTGGTCAAAATCTGCACGGCTTGTTACGTAACTAGCCAAAACGACGGGCTAACCACAACCGTTAGCATGCTAGCACTAGTGTTAGCATGCTAGCTCGTTCTCAATGGCAAAGCGCTGCTACAACACACACAAGTTCACCATAATCTCCAGAAGAAGTACTTCCATGTGCGCCCTCCTTTAGAAGAAGTCTCCCGGCTAATCCTGCCTTGTAACTGACCAAAGTTGGAGAAACAACCTTTCTTTTACTGTCTGTGGAGCTAACTGACATGATCTACCATCTGAGCTACTGAGCATGTGCAGAGTGGAATCAAAGATAGTACAGAAGGAAAGATGATTCACTCTGTAGCTAAAACAGAGACCTGAACACAAGGTGAAAAGAGGAGCTGCAGCAGTGAGAGAGAGATGTGCTGTACAACAAAAATATATTAAACCATGTAAACATATTCTGGTACTACCTTAAAATACAATTATCAACCTGAAAATGAGCAGAATATGGGATCTGTAATTACTAATGTTAACTAGCATTTTAGTGATCAGTAATTATCCTGTGCCTATGTTATCTCCTTACATATACCTACGCTCTCCGTCTCTGATAGATTGGGAATGATTGAGATTTCTCTTGGCACAGCTACCAGAAGACTTACAACGTTCAGACACGTTGCTCACGTCACATCTACGTCATCAAGCTCAGTTTGAGGCTGCACAGTAACGCTCAGCCATCACCGGGAAAGAGACTTCACTGGTCTCCGTCCTTCTTTAACTGTCTATGGATATTCCTGCCCCGAGGAGCGAGGATGGAGGATAGAACGATAGTGTCACGGAAACGTAAGCCCCCCCCCCACGACCTTTTTCTTAACATAACAGCATCAAAAGTGACGCCAATAGTCCCGACCGAGCACGTCATGTGACGCTAAAGGAGACTTTTAGCATCAATAACAACAACAAAGACACCTGGGGCCTGTACCATGAAGCTGGTTTAGGTGGCTACTAGCCAGCTAAGTTTCAGTTTAGTTTCCACCAACCCTGGGTTTTAGGTACTATGAAAGTAGCTCGGCTTTAATCGGTGTTTGTTGCCATGGTATCTTACGCTGCACGGCTAACCTGCTCCGGGGCAGGTTATGTTCTGGATTCGAGATCTCAGTCTGAAGTTTGACCAATCAGCGGTGAGCAAAGAAACATATAGGTGACGTAATTAATTCCCAGCTTCTGTTCACTGTTGCAATCATTGCAATGGCTTCACCTTTTCTTCCAAATCCTGTGGACATCTCAGCGCAAATTGTTAGACGAGCACTTCGTAGAGAAAGACTTTTTAGGGACAGACAAAATCCCCTCGACTTTCCTGATACTTGTATGAAAGATGCAGATTTTCCGCAGAAGGAATAACTTATCTTTGCGAACTTCTTGAGCCGCACATAACAAATGTGACTCGTCGAAGCCACGCACTTACTGTACCGCAAATGGTATGTGTTGTGTTGCGTTGCACTTTTTTGCAAGTGGTACATACTTGTATGCGGTCGGTGATGCAGAGAACCGAGGGAAAAACACGGTTTGTCAAACCATTCGCAAGGTGGTCCTCGCACTGCAGGGGGACATAAATAGCTTCACTGTGTTCCCTGGACATTTATCGACCATGTCCATAAAAGAGGGATTTTATAAAATTGCCGGTAAGATATATTGAAAGGGTGACATGAACAAATGTAACCTTTCACAATC
>CM042428.1:41876019-41896019 GCA_023631565.1 Gymnocephalus cernua | reverse complement strand
CCAAAACGATAAGTTTGAATTTAAAATTTTGACCCAAAAAACAAGATGTTGCGTGGTCGACGGGAAGACAACACAAGGGTTAAAAGCAGTTTCCTGTGTTTTGGGGTTTAACTAACTGACCTAAACCTAAAACCTGCGAGGGGCCTCGCTCGGCCCGCGGGCCGCGAGTTTGATAACCGTGATGTAGAATAGCAACATGTCAACGAGAACGTCTGCACGTCTGTTTGAGCCACCGTGACTTTGAAAAGAAAGACATTTTGAACAAGAGGTAGAGAAGTGCGTTCCTCTGCTCCCTCACCATCTGCTTCTTCTTCTTCTTCTTCTTCTTCTTCTTCACCTCCGTCTCTCTGGCTCACTTGATCGTTTCGATAAAAACATCGGAAAAAACGACAAAAACATCGGAAAAAACGATAAAAACATCGGAAAAAAGTGTCAAAAACATCGGAAAAAACGACAAAAACATCGGAAAAACGTGACAAAGCATCGGAAAAAACGACAAAAACATCGGAAAAACATCGGAAAAACGTGACAAAAACATCGGGAAAAACAACAAAAACATCGGAAAAAACAACAAAAACATCGGAAAAAAGTGACAAAAACATCGGGAAAAACACTGGAAAAATGACAAAAACATCGGAAAAAATGACAAAAACATCGAAAAGAAAATGACAAAAACATCGAAAAAACGACAAAAACATTGGAAAAAAGTGACAAAAACATCGGGAAAAACATCGGAAAAAAAACTTCAAAAGTGTCGAAAGGTCAACCAAAACGATAAGTTTGAATTTAAAATTTTGACCCAAAAAACAAGATGTTGCGTGGTCGACGGGAAGACAACACAAGGGTTAAAAGCAGTTTCCTGTGTTTTGGGGTTTAACTAACTGACCTAAACCTAAAACCTGCGAGGGGCCTCGCTCGGCCCGCGGGCCGCGAGTTTGATAACCGTGATGTAGAATAGCAACATGTCAACGAGAACGTCTGCACGTCTGTTTGAGCCACCGTGACTTTGAAAAGAAAGACATTTTGAACAAGAGGTAGAGAAGTGCGTTCCTCTGCTCCCTCACCATCTGCTTCTTCTTCTTCTTCTTCTTCTTCTTCTTCACCTCCGTCTCTCTGGCTCACTTGATCGTTTCGATAAAAACATCGGAAAAAACGACAAAAACATCGGAAAAAACGATAAAAACATCGGAAAAAAGTGTCAAAAACATCGGAAAAAACGACAAAAACATCGGAAAAACGTGACAAAGCATCGGAAAAAACGACAAAAACATCGGAAAAACATCGGAAAAACGTGACAAAAACATCGGGAAAAACAACAAAAACATCGGAAAAAACAACAAAAACATCGGAAAAAAGTGACAAAAACATCGGGAAAAACACTGGAAAAATGACAAAAACATCGGAAAAAATGACAAAAACATCGAAAAGAAAATGACAAAAACATCGAAAAAACGACAAAAACATTGGAAAAAAGTGACAAAAACATCGGGAAAAACATCGGAAAAAAAACTTCAAAAGTGTCGAAAGGTCAACCAAAACGATAAGTTTGAATTTAAAATTTTGACCCAAAAAACAAGATGTTGCGTGGTCGACGGGAAGACAACACAAGGGTTAAAAGCAGTTTCCTGTGTTTTGGGGTTTAACTAACTGACCTAAACCTAAAACCTGCGAGGGGCCTCGCTCGGCCCGCGGGCCGCGAGTTTGATAACCGTGATGTAGAATAGCAACATGTCAACGAGAACGTCTGCACGTCTGTTTGAGCCACCGTGACTTTGAAAAGAAAGACATTTTGAACAAGAGGTAGAGAAGTGCGTTCCTCTGCTCCCTCACCATCTGCTTCTTCTTCTTCTTCTTCTTCTTCTTCTTCTTCTTCTTCTTCACCTCCGTCTCTCTGGCTCACTTGATCGTTTCCTCGCTCCCCGTCGCCGCGTCTAGAGAGGAAGACTCAACGTTTCCCCTCGTCTACAACCTACCACAGACTCTGACAGGAAGGCTGACACACCATCTACAGTATCTTGACAATCCCTGTCTCCATATTCGTGCATGTCAGCATATCTTGTGCTGTTCCCCCCCCCCCCCCCCCCCGCCGCCGCTGCTGCTGCTGCTGCCTTCCTTTCCATAACAGCGAATAATCAAAGTCTGAGACACTGATTCCTACTTATCAGCTGCAGGAGGACATCTTCGTCTGATCCAACCAGGATAGAAGAAGTTGTCGAGGGACGTACCGTGCTTGTTTTTGTGCAGTGAAACTACTATAAATACAAATGTTCCGACTCCTCGCCTAGTTAAATGAAATAGTATTTGCTGTTTGCTACTCTACCTTGTTGTTCTTGTACACACTAATATCCGGCCTGTGTGAGTCATTCTTTAAATTGTGAAGCACTTTATATCTTGTAATAGTGCTATACTGTATAATATATGACAGAGAGTTAGTTGTATAAGGCTCACCTGCTGCTCCTTTAAGTAAAAGATATGAGCGTTTCTTCTACCACTGGATAGAGATGAACTATTCAGACTTACAGGGGTACGCCCAACGTACGGGTATAATATCTCAGATTTACATCTAATTAGGAACAAAGAAGTCAAATCTTTGTTTTTAATTTCACTTATAAAATATCAGCTATAGATACACACATAAACAGACCCAAAGGGGGTTTTCAGCAGTGATCCAGAATGAAGAGTGTCGAGTGTGTCGGCTGCGTGGCGTGAGCGTGTCGGCTGCGTGGCGTGAGTGTGTCGGCTGCGTGGCGTGAGTGTGTCGGCTGCGTGGCGTGTCGGCTGCGTGGCGTGAGTGTGTCGGCTGCGTGGCGTGTCGGCTGCGTGGCGTGAGTGTGTCGGCTGCGTGGCGTGTCGGCTGCGTGGCGTGAGCGTGTCGGATGCGTGGCGTGAGCGTGTCGGCTGCGTGGCGTGAGCGTGTCGGCTGCGTGGCGTGAGCGTGTCGGATGCGTGGCGTGAGCGTGTCGGCTGCGCGGCGTGAGCGTGTCGGCCGCATGGCGTGAGCGTGTCTGCCGCGTGGCGTGTCGGCCGCGTGGCGTGTCGGCTGCGTGGCGTGAGTGTGTCGGCCGCGTGGCGTGAGCGTGTCGGCCGCGTGGCGTGTCGGCTGCGTGGCGTGTCGGCTGCGTGGCGTGAGCGTGTCGGATGCGTGGCGTGAGCGTGTCGGATGCGTGGCGTGAGCGTGTCGGATGCGTGGCGTGAGCGCGTCGGCTGCGTGGCGTGACCGTGTTGGCTGCGTGGCGTGAGCGTGTTGGCTGCGTGGCGTGAGTGTCGGCCGCGTGGCGTGAGCGTGTCGGCTGCGTGGCGTGTCCGTGTTTATTCCAGCTCCCATGTTAACAGGTTAGAGCTGCACGCTGCCTGCGTGACACGTCTCAGAACACGCGTGCGTGCTAGAAATAGAACCGACGCCTATTTTTCACGCCACACGCCAGCGTGTTGGAAGAGTTTCCAGACAAAATAGAACAAGAAAAGATGTTTATATGTCATTTAGACACAAATACATTTAATAAATGACATGTTGATGTTTGAAAGTCTCGAGGTTTTGACATAAATGCAGATATATTATAAGTGTAATTTAAAAAGAAAAGATAAATAATTACCGATTTTCTTTTTATTTTTTTTACTTTATTTATTTCATCGTCAACACTGCCGACGTTGTCTTTGCTGTAATCAGATCAGAATATATTTATATTTATGGGAAACATCCGTGTGTCCAGACAAGGCAGCAGCAGCAGTCAGACACGTTTCTGGTGTGCAAAGACATTGAAAACGCCACGCAGCCGCCACGCAACACACACACACACACACACACACACGTGCACACACACACACACACACACACACACACACACACACACACACACACACACACACACACACACACACACACACACACACACGCCGTGCAGCCAGTGTGCAGGAGGATTTCTGATTAAACTGGTTCTTGAAAAAAAAAGGCTCAGACATGCTTTAATAGAGGGAAAGTGAATGGGAGAAAATATGAGTAACAGAGCAAAGAAAAGGAGAGGAAATGAGACGGCCGAGAGCAGAGGTTATGAGAGAAGTGGGGTGGAGAGAACAGGAAACCAAAGTGAACGAGAGATGGGGAGAAAAGACGAAGAGAGCAAGTCTATTGACGTTAATCCCTACAGGACATGGAAACCACAATGATCTGTAATTTCTAAGATGGATGGTCATCATTTATGGGATCAGACATCAGATCAGACCCTAACAATATGTCACATGTTGGCGATATGGCTTCTCAATCAACTGTGAATGAGAGAGGCAGAGAACAAATAAAGGGTGAGGAGAGGAGAGGAAATTAAAGGACAGGGAGGGAGATGAGGTAACAGATAGCAGAAACTAGGAAGAGAATGCAGTGATGTACCAGAACAGGCTTCTCACAGCCATTCATACAAAAAGGTATGAAAAAGTCAAAAAATACAGGGATTATAAGAAGGAGGAAGCAGGTGTTCATGTCCTGGAAGAAGTTAAGGAGAAAACACAAGACTTTCACCCAGGAAACAGGTGTTCATGTCCTGAGGAAGTTAAGGAGAAAACATGAGATTTTCACCCAGGAAACAGGTGTTCATGTCCTGAAGAAGTTAAGGAGAAAACACAAGACTTTCACCCAGGAAACAGGTGTTCATGTCCTGAAGAAGTTAAGGAGAAAACACAAGACTTTCACCCAGGAAACAGGTGTTCATGTCCTGAAGAAGTTAAGGAGAAAACACAAGACTTTCACCCAGGAAACAGGTGTTCACGTCCTGGAGAAGTTAAGGAGAAAACACAAGACTTTCACCCAGGAAACAGGTGTTCATGTCCTGGAGAAGTTAAGGAGAAAACACAAGACTTTCACCCAGGAAACAGGTGTTCACGTCCTGGAGAAGTTAAGGAGAAAACACAAGACTTTCACCCAGGAAACAGGTGTTCACGTCCTGAAGAAGTTAAGGAGAAAACACAAGACTTTCACCCAGGAAACAGGTGTTCATGTCCTGAAGAAGTTAAGGAGAAAACACAAGACTTTCACCCAGGAAACAGGTGTTCATGACCTGAAGAAGTTAAGGAGAAAACACAAGACTTTCACCCAGGAAACAGGTGTTCACGTCCTGAAGAAGTTAAGGAGAAAACACAAGACTTTCACCCAGGAAACAGGTGTTCATGTCCTGAAGACGTTAAGGAGAAAACACAAGACTTTCACCCAGGAAACAGGTGTTCATGTCCTGAGGAAGTTAAGGAGAAAACATGAGATTTTCACCCAGGAAACAGGTGTTCATGTCCTGAAGAAGTTAAGGAGAAAACACAAGACTTTCACCCAGGAAACAGGTGTTCATGTCCTGAAGAAGTTAAGGAGAAAACACAAGACTTTCACCCAGGAAACAGGTGTTCACGTCCTGGAGAAGTTAAGGAGAAAACACAAGACTTTCACCCAGGAAACAGGTGTTCATGTCCTGGAGAAGTTAAGGAGAAAACACAAGACTTTCACCCAGGAAACAGGTGTTCACGTCCTGGAGAAGTTAAGGAGAAAACACAAGACTTTCACCCAGGAAACAGGTGTTCATGTCCTGAAGAAGTTAAGGAGAAAACACAAGACTTTCACCCAGGAAACAGGTGTTCATGACCTGAAGAAGTTAAGGAGAAAACACAAGACTTTCACCCAGGAAACAGGTGTTCACGTCCTGAAGAAGTTAAGGAGAAAACACAAGACTTTCACCCAGGAAACAGGTGTTCATGTCCTGAAGACGTTAAGGAGAAAACACAAGACTTTCACCCAGGAAACAGGTGTTCATGTCCTGGAAGAAGTTAAGGAGAAAACACAAGACTTTCACCCAGGAAACAGGTGTTCATGTCCTGAAGACGTTAAGGAGAAAACACAAGACTTTCACCCAGGAAACAGGTGTTCATGTCCTGAAGAAGTTAAGGAGAAAACACAAGACTTTCACCCAGGAAACAGGTGTTCACGTCCTGAAGAAGTTAAGGAGAAAACACAAGACTTTCACCCAGGAAACAGGTGTTCATGTCCTGAAGACGTTAAGGAGAAAACACAAGACTTTCACACAGGAAACAGGTGTTCATGTCCTGAAGAAGTTAAGGAGAAAACACAAGACTTTCACCCAGGAAACAGGTGTTCATGTCCTGAAGAAGTTAAGGAGAAAACACAAGACTTTCACCCAGGAAACAGGTGTTCATGTCCTGAAGAAGTTAAGGAGAAAACACAAGACTTTCACCCAGGAAACAGGTGTTCATGTCCTGAAGAAGTTAAGGAGAAAACACAAGACTTTCACCCAGGAAACAGGTGTTCATGTCCTGAAGAAGTTCAGGAGAAAACACAAGACTTTCACCCAGGAAACAGGTGTTCACGTCCTGAAGAAGTTAAGGAGAAAACACAAGACTTTCACCCAGGAAACAGGTGTTCATGTCCTGAAGAAGTTAAGGAGAAAACACAAGACTTTCACCCAGGAAACAGGTGTTCATGACCTGAAGAAGTTAAGGAGAAAACACAAGACTTTCACCCAGGAAACAGGTGTTCACGTCCTGAAGAAGTTAAGGAGAAAACACAAGACTTTCACCCAGGAAACAGGTGTTCATGTCCTGAAGACGTTAAGGAGAAAACACAAGACTTTCACCCAGGAAACAGGTGTTCATGTCCTGGAAGAAGTTAAGGAGAAAACACAAGACTTTCACCCAGGAAACAGGTGTTCATGTCCTGAAGACGTTAAGGAGAAAACACAAGACTTTCACCCAGGAAACAGGTGTTCATGTCCTGAAGAAGTTAAGGAGAAAACACAAGACTTTCACCCAGGAAACAGGTGTTCACGTCCTGAAGAAGTTAAGGAGAAAACACAAGACTTTCACCCAGGAAACAGGTGTTCATGTCCTGAAGACGTTAAGGAGAAAACACAAGACTTTCACCCAGGAAACAGGTGTTCATGTCCTGAAGAAGTTAAGGAGAAAACACAAGACTTTCACCCAGGAAACAGGTGTTCATGTCCTGAAGAAGTTAAGGAGAAAACACAAGACTTTCACCCAGGAAACAGGTGTTCATGTCCTGAAGAAGTTAAGGAGAAAACACAAGACTTTCACCCAGGAAACAGGTGTTCATGTCCTGAAGAAGTTCAGGAGAAAACACAAGACTTTCACCCAGGAAACAGGTGTTCACGTCCTGAAGAAGTTAAGGAGAAAACACAAGACTTTCACCCAGGAAACAGGTGTTCATGTCCTGAAGAAGTTAAGGAGAAAACACAAGACTTTCACCCAGGAAACAGGTGTTCATGACCTGAAGAAGTTAAGGAGAAAACACAAGACTTTCACCCAGGAAACAGGTGTTCACGTCCTGAAGAAGTTAAGGAGAAAACACAAGACTTTCACCCAGGAAACAGGTGTTCATGTCCTGAAGAAGTTAAGGAGAAAACACAAGACTTTCACCCAGGAAACAGGTGTTCATGTCCTGAAGAAGTTAAGGAGAAAACACAAGACTTACACCCAGGAAACAGGAGTTCATGTCCTGAAGAAGTTAAGGAGAAAACACAAGACTTTCACCCAGGAAACAGGTGTTCATGTCTCGGGAGTACTACTTAAGGGGAAGAAAAAAACGTGAGAAAAAAAACTAGTCATTTTGGTGTCTAAACTTAACTGTCATCGCTACATGACATTACGCGAAATGACCGTAACCTCCCGTCTCACGGTCTCGACCAAGCGCATCTAAACGGCTAAACTTAACTGTCACTTGACCGGTCGGCGGTCGCCGTAATTTCATACGATATTATATACGAACCTCAGAATGCGTTGAACAGAGAAGGCAACAGACGTACAGTCACACATGCTACAAAATGAGAGCGACAAAGCGACAGGCTGCCGTTCATTTTCAATGGGAGCGGCAGGTTGCCAGCGACAAGATGGTGACAAGCGACGAGCTCGCAGCTGCCACGAGCAAGGCGGGGCCGAAATAGACAAGAAGGCTATTTTATGCAAATGCTGAGAGATGCGACAAAAAGAGACGGCCAATCAGAGTGAAGGCAGCGCGAGGGCAGCGTGACGTATGTCATTGGTCGCTCGAGTCGAAGAAATAATTCAAGATGGCGGAAAACGCTTCAGGACGCCGTATTTCTGTAAATATCTGATAAGTTTTGGCATTTTATCTCATATATTTTGTTACTTTTATCGACAAATAAATACTTTTAAATCCAAAAAACATAGTTCTCGTGACTTGACAAAACCTCCGAAGTGACTTGTAAGACGTGCTTGAAGGTAGCGCTGGAGAATTTCTGTTTACTGTTGCCAAGCAACCAGGAGCAGGCTAAGGCACGCCCGGGACGCACAATTACGAATCCCACTATGGCAACTCCAAGACCCGCCCTCCGAAGCAGCTTGATTGGTCGGGGTTAGGCATTTCACCTCGAGTGGTTAAGGTTAGGATAGCGGATTGGTCAGGGGACAGGACCTGAACTAATGGGGTCACGTTACCTTGGACGCCTGGCCAATAGTAGTGATTGGCGGGCGGGTCTTGGCATTGCCATAGTGGGATTCGTCATTTCGCGCCCGGGAGCGCCCGTCAAGCGAGCGCGCGTCGCTCTCTTTCGTAGCGTGTGTGACTGCAGGGTGAAGGAGCTGCACTGTGCAGAATATAACTTTCAGTAAACACAGAGAATGACGTCAATCACTGACATCTGCACATGAACTGAGGGATAATTAAAAGATGAATATACGCCGAGGTCTTCAAGGACAGAAAGATCGGCGTGTTTTGTCTCGATGTGCGAGACGTACTAGAACGGTATGCGATTGTGTTTTCATAACAACTCGTCTTTCTGCTGGTTGAAGTCAGCGAGGTGGAGATGAAGCGTTGAGCGTGGGAAGGGATGGAGAAAGGAGGAGAGAAAGAGGAGGAGAGAGGAGATACGAAGAGTTATGAATGGCTCTGTTCTGTCAGCAAGGTCAGGGAAGACACTGTTTAGGTTGAGATGCCCTGATGGACACACACACACACACACACACACACAGACACGCACACACACACACACACACACACACACACAGACAAACACGCACACACACAGACACACACACAAACACACATACACGCACACAAACACACACACACACACACACACACACACACACACACACACACACACACAGACACACAGACACACACAGACACACAAACACACATGCACGCACACACACAGACACACACGCACACACACAGACACACACAAACACACATACACGCACACACACACACACACACAAACACAGACACACACGCACACACACAGACACACACAAACACACATACACGCACACACACACACAGACGCACGCACACACAGACACACACGCACACGCACGCATGCACACACACACAAACACACATGCACACACACACACACACACAGACACAAACACACAGACACAGACACACACACACACACGCACGCACACGCGGTTCTAATTTTTAACCCTTTGAACTCTGCAATAGAAATGAAACACACACGCACGCACACGCACGCATGCACACACACATAAACACAAACACACATGCACGCACACACACAGACACAAACACACATGCACACACACACACAAACACACATGCACACACACAGACACAAACACACATGCACACACACACACACACACACACACACACGCATGCGCACAGACACACACACACGGTTCTAAGTTTTAACCCTTTGAACTCTGCAATAGAAATGAAACACACACGCACGCACACACACACACGCATGCGCACAGACACACACACACGGTTCTAAGTTTTAACCCTTTGAACTCTGCAATAGAAATGCACAATATTCAAAAACATATCGATCCAAAAGATTTCTAAATGTAAAAACATGAACTAAATATTCCGTAAATCTCCGAAAGTTATTTAAACTATGTAAATGTTTTTGAGATGTGCTCATTTTTATGTGCAGAGTGGAAAGGGCGTTTTGATGGTTACATCTGCAACAGAAATGCTTCGCCGGCCTGTTTTACACCGGACGTCACGATGACGTCATCGCGAGCGTACGACGCAATGACGCCAAACGCAGAAGCTTCAGGGCTCCCGCACACTGGCCGCGTGGCGTGACCCTGGCGTTCCTGTCGAACACGACCTGTAGCGGCCGTCCGCGGGATTTCCGTTCCCGAAGGGTTAATTTAGATCAAAATGAAATCACTGCTCGCAAATACCGTCAGCCGTGGAGCAGGGTGAACTTGTGACCTCGTTTACTTTAAGCTTTCAGCGGTTCTCAGATGACCCTTTACATTTTTAAGGAGATCAGACCCCAACACGGCCTCCAGTCGGGGGGGGGGGGGGGGGGGGGGGGGGGGTAAATCTCATTAAAGACTTTTAAGCTCCGTCCCTCGCCGTGTGATCAGAGGGAACATCAAAGTGTCATTTCGGGGGGGAAACGGCAGGATCTATCTCAATATTTTTTGTAATGTATCTGCAGACTTTTTCAAACAGCTGGTTGGATTAGAATGAGAAACTCAGTATCAGTCTGAGAGAGATTTATTGCACCGAATGTCTCACTGAAACCTCGGTTGAATGTCTCCCCTGTAGCGACAGTGAGATCATTCGTAGGAGATAAAGAAAATCCAAGAAACCAAGTGGCACAAAACAAGAAGTGCCAGGATGCATACTTTGGGCAGACTTTCAAATTGAATGCAACGGTCACGATTGATGACTAGCGAGGAGGCTTTTATAAATGCACAACTTGTGTCTTTATACTCAAACCAAAATGCAAAAGATAAATCATTCAGTTCAGGGCAAAATAACCTCAAACAAACAAACAAACTAAACCAGCAACCTCTCAGCAAGCCGCCCATTCCTTCTCGCTCGCTCCCCTTCTCCTCGAGCCCTTTAACCAGCCTCACCCACTGGCACCTACCACCTGTACCTGTACCGATGGGTAGAGGGGGAGCCAAACTCAAGAAAAACAAGACGCTTGAATGTGGAAAATACCATGTAGATAAATGTGACTGCTGACATTCCTAGTTATATATATATATATATATATATATATATATATATATATATATATGATTACACAACAACAACAATGATTATACACAACAATATGATTACACAACAAGCACCAACATAATGTCCAAATGTCAATTGCTGTCAATTGTTTTACCTGCTCTACACTTTAGGATTGCCCGGCCCCTCCCTGCAGAAAGGACCTAATGAGGCAAACCTGCATCCACTCTCCTCAATTAAGCTGGTGACCAGCTGATCTACCCCCCCCCCCCCCCCCCCACACACACACACACACACACACACACACACACACACACACACACACATCACAGGCAGAACCATAGCAGAACACTGTGAACCCCATAAAACCTGCTGAACGAGCCTATGTCAAATAATAAAGTAACAAATAAGCTAAAACAATAACCTACAACATTACACTGAAATTAAGGATTAAGCAGTATTACACCAGAAAGCATTATTTTGGGAACAGGGCCCAGTGAAAAGGGAGAAAGGAAGCCTTTTCACAGCAACATTCCCATATTTAATAGCCTGACTAGCCAGACCCACATCCAGATGTTCGGTCTGATTGGGTCAAACAAACACTTTCACTCAGGAGACGGAGGTTTATGTCCTGTTTGAAAAGAAAGGGAAACGGTGAGTATTTTATTCAACTAAACAGGTACCAAATAAATACCAAATACAATCAAAATCGACTTATCGGAATTGAATTTCAGGTCTTGTAATTGGATGTTACCATGGCTACTGGATATAACTGTTTTCTTTAACCGTGTGGTCCTGCAATTACGGATGGCTTTGATTGAGGAAATGTCTAGTTAACTAATGGTCAGCACATTTAATTACCAATTGCACACACAGTCTGTTAATAGAACATAGTCTCTACGTTCATTACTGCAGATACACCAAAACTGACCTTTACTTCCGTCAGTGCTCGATCAAACATTATGCTCAAATATAAGCAAATAAATCTCCCAAGTTAAATGTCTATCTGACTGACTTTGAGTCGGAGCCCTAAAGAGTGAGTTGGAATCAGCCTGAAGGAGCAACCCGGTCACACGGCAGTTCCTGAAATGGTCACGTTATTTGTATCTATTGATCCGTGTACAGGGACAGGAATTTCTAGATCTAGTTTCTAGTTTCTAGTAGTTATTTCGTCGTGGTCACCACGAAATAACTGCCATGAGACTGGGCTGCAGCCGCAGCCTGCAGCCTGCTCTCAATGGGTAAATGAAACGCCATACACCGGCAACAACTGCCATTAGACTGGGCTGCTCTGGGGGACGCAAAAATGGGGAAATGAAACGCCACACGCGGTAGATGGTGACAACAACGGCTGCCGGGACACCGGACACGCGACAACAACGGGACGGTTGTGGTTAGGAAAAGAAGAACTGGGAAAGGAACTGCAACAGGCGGGACCTGATCCCTGGTCTCCGGGGTGAAAGTCCTGCCTGCGCGGATTTCCACCCTTTCAATACTACTCGCTACCGTAATCGTTCTGTGATCACGAAAGACGCTTCCCATTGAAATACATTAGTTTAAAATTTGTGGTCACCACCACGAAAAAAACCTACATAAACGTGTCCCTGTACACGGATCAATAGATTAAATAACGTCACCATTTCACAAATTGTCGTGAAACTGGGCTGGTTGTATTCATTATAACAACTCTCTATGCTAATGTTAACCAACTCTATGCTAATGTTAACCAACTCTATGCTAATGTTAACCAACTCTATGCTAATGTTAACCGACTCTATGCTAACGTTAACCGACTCTCTATGCTAACGTTAACCGACTCTATATGCTAACGTTAACTGACTCTCTATGCTATTGTTAACTGACTCTCTATGCTAATGTTAACCGACTCTATGCTAATGTTAACTGACTCTATGCTAATGTTAACCGACTCTCTATGCTAATGTTAACTGACTCTCTATGCTAACTTTAACTGACTCTCTATGCTAACGTTAACCGACTCTCTATGCTAACGTTAACCGACTCTCTATGCTAATGTTAACTGACTCTCTATGCTAAAGTTAACCGACTCTATGCTAACGCTAACTGACTCTCTATGCTAACGTTAACTGACTCTATGCTAATGTTAACTGACTCTCTATGCTAACGTTAACCGACTATGCTAACATTAACCGACTCTATGCTAACGTTAACTGACTCTCTATGCTAAAGTTAACCGAGTCTATGCTAACGTTAACTGACTCTCTATGCTAATGTTAACTGACTCTCTATGCTAACGCTAACCGACTCTATGCTAACGTTAACTGACTCTCTATGCTAATGTTAACTGACTCTCTATGCTAACGTTAACCGACTATGCTAACATTAACCGACTCTATGCTAACGTTAACCGACTCTATGCTAACGTTAACTGACTCTCTATGCTAATGTTAACTGACTCTCTATGCTAACGTTAACGGACTCTATGCTAACGTTAACTGATGTCTGAATAAAAAGGGATCAGTGTGTATAAGACGTCTCTCTTCCTGTCTCTCTTGCCCGTTAAGCGTTAACAGAATCTGCTCCGGTCTGATTACGCCTTGTTGTAAGTTTCTGCAACAACGGTAACTTGACTAACAATTCACAAACAGCTAAATGGCACATTGCATCATTCTTGCTTCCAATAAAGTCTAACACCAAATTGCAAGCTACATAATTAGTGTTTTTAGCTTGCGAACATAACGATAATATGTTGAATTTGTTTTGTAAATCACTCCATTAGTAAGTGGATACGGGGAATACATTACATCCCTCAACCGTGACCAGTTTTAGCACATTAAACGTGTTCGACTTTGATTGCCTGAATCATTGTCTCAATATGCCCAACGCCAGAGTGCTGCACGGGAACCAAATGTGGGCCGAGGCCCGGCTCAAGTCCAACGTTTATTTTCAGCTCAAACCTGGCTTGAAACCCAAAGCTAATAATTCATGTTATAATGGCCTCTCTCCTTTATTTTCTCTACACACAAAGCTGCACAACAGACGCTGGCACGCTGCTCTAAGTCGTCCGCCAATCCGTCATGACGAAGAAACTAAAGAAGCTCACATTAATCATTTTTACGGACAAGAACTCTTTAAACATCTGCCCTCTAATAGATCACACCCTAAAGTCATCACACCAACATCCCAAGACTGTGGAGTAGAGCCAAAACTATGAAAAACAGATGCACAAATGCATACACTGCAACCCTGAAGTCATCCAGACGTTAGGCCGGCCACACACTGGCTGCGTGGCGTGAGAGTGGCGTTTCTGTTGCGTGGCGGCTGCGTGGCGTTTTCTATGTCTTCACACACCAGAAACGTGTCTGACGCGGCGCTGCTGCTGCTGCTGCCTCGTCTGGACACATGGATGTTTCCCATAAACATAAATATATTCTGATCTGATTACAGCAAAGACAACGTCGGCAGTATTGGCGGTGAAATAAACTACAGAATATGTGGTTCAGTATTGACAGGTGACATATTTGAAAATCTAAACAACATCTCATTTATTAAATGTATTTGTGTCAACACGACAGGTAAACATCTTTTTTATTCTATTTTGCCTGAAACGCGGTTCTTTTCTAAAATTCGGGAAGATCCTCCATTATACCCTAATGCTCGTTCCTGTGTATGTACTGTACGTTCCTGTGTATGTACTGTACGTTCCTGTGTATGTACATATGTATGTTCCTGTGTAAGTATATATGTATGTTTCTGTGTATATATGTACGTTCCTGTGTATGTACTGTACGTTCCTGTGTATGTACATATGTACGTTCCTGTGTAAGTATATATGTTTCTGTGTATATACTGTACGTTCCTGTGTATGTATATATGTACGTTCCTGTGTATGTATATATGTACGTTCCTGTGTATGTACATATGTACGTTCCTGTGTATGTACTGTACGTTCTTGTGTATGTATATATATGTATGTTCCTGTGTATGTATATATGTATGTTCCTGTGTATGCACTGTACGTTCCTGTATGTACATATGTACGTTCCTGTGTATGTATATATGTATGTTCCTGTGTATGTACATATGTATGTTCCTGTGTATGTATATATGTATGTTCCTGTGTATGTATATATGTACGTTCCTGTGTATGTATATATGTATGTTCCTGTGTATGCACTGTACGTTCCTGTATGTACATATGTACGTTCCTGTGTATGTATATATGTATGTTCCTGTGTATGTACATATGTATGTTCCTGTGTATGTACTGTACGTTCCTGTATGTACATATGTACGTTCCTGTATGTATATATGTATGTTCCTGTGTATGTACATATGTATGTTCCTGTGTATGTACATATGTATGTTCCTGTGTATGTATATATGTACGTTCCTGTGTATGTATATATGTATGTTCCTGTGTATGTATATATGTATGTTCCTGTGTATGTACATATGTATGTTCCTGTGTATGTATATATGTACGTTCCTGTGTATGTATATATGTATGTTCCTGTGTATGTATATATGTATGTTCCTGTGTATGTACATATGTATGTTCCTGTGTATGTACATATGTACGTTCCTGTGTATGTATATATGTATGTTCCTGTGTATGTACATATGTATGTTCCTGTGTATGTATATATGTATGTTCCTGTGTATGTATATATGTACGTTCCTGTGTATGTATATATGTATGTTCCTGTGTATGCACTGTACGTTCCTGTATGTACATATGTACGTTCCTGTGTATGTATATATGTATGTTCCTGTGTATGTACATATGTATGTTCCTGTGTATGTACTGTACGTTCCTGTATGTACATATGTACGTTCCTGTATGTATATATGTATGTTCCTGTGTATGTACATATGTATGTTCCTGTGTATGTACATATGTATGTTCCTGTGTATGTATATATGTACGTTCCTGTGTATGTATATATGTATGTTCCTGTGTATGTATATATGTATGTTCCTGTGTATGTACATATGTATGTTCCTGTGTATGTATATATGTACGTTCCTGTGTATGTATATATGTATGTTCCTGTGTATGTATATATGTATGTTCCTGTGTATGTACATATGTACGTTCCTGTGTAAGTATATATGTATGTTCCTGTGTAAGTATATATGTATGTTCCTGTGTATGTATATATGTATGTTCCTGTGTATGTACATATGTATGTTCCTGTGTATGTACATATGTATGTTCCTGTGTATGTATATATGTACGTTCCTGTGTATGTATATATGTATGTTCCTGTGTATGTATATATGTATGTTCCTGTGTATGTACATATGTACGTTCCTGTTTATGTACATATGTACGTTCCTGTGTAAGTATACATGTATGTTCCTGTGTATGTATATATGTATGTTCCTGTGTATGTATATATGTATGTTCCTGTGTAAGTATATATGTACGTTCCTGTGTATGTATATATGTATGTTCCTGTGTATGTATATATGTATGTTCCTGTGTATGTATATATGTACGTTCCTGTGTATGTATATATGTACGTTCCTGTGTATGTACATATGTATGTTCCTGTGTATGTATATATGTATGTTCCTGTGTATGTATATATGTATGTTCCTGTGTATGTATATATGTATGTTCCTGTGTATGTATATATGTATGTTCCTGTGTATGTATATATGTATGTTCCTGTGTATGTATATATGTATGTTCCTGTGTATGTATATATGTACGTTCCTGTGTATGTATATATATATGTTCCTGTGTAAGTATATATGTATGTTCCTGTGTATGTATATATGTATGTTCCTGTGTATGTATATATGTACGTTCCTGTGTATGTACATATGTATGTTCCTGTGTATGTATATATGTATGTTACTGTGTATGTATATATGTATGTTCCTGTGTATGTACATATGTATGTTCCTGTGTATGTATATATGTATGTTACTGTGTATGTATATATGTATGTTCCTGTGTATGTACATATGTATGTTCCTGTGTATGTATATATGTATGTTCCTGTGTATGTATATATGTATGTTCCTGTGTATGTATATATGTATGTTCCTGTGTATGTATATATGTACGTTCCTGTGTATGTACATATGTATGTTCCTGTGTATGTATATATGTATGTTCCTGTGTATGTATATATGTATGTTACTGTGTATGTATATATGTATGTTCCTGTGTATGTACATATGTATGTTCCTGTGTATGTATATATGTATGTTCCTGTGTATGTATATATGTATGTTCCTGTGTATGTATATATGTACGTTCCTGTGTATGTATATATGTACGTTCCTGTGTATGTACAT
Source organism: Gymnocephalus cernua (assembly GCA_023631565.1). Classification (NCBI taxonomy): domain Eukaryota; kingdom Metazoa; phylum Chordata; class Actinopteri; order Perciformes; family Percidae; genus Gymnocephalus; species Gymnocephalus cernua. The sequence continues at coordinate 41,878,747 of CM042428.1, read as the reverse complement.
ATGTATGTTCCTGTGTATGTATATATGTATGTTCCTGTGTATGTATATATGTATGTTCCTGTGTATGTATATATGTATGTTCCTGTGTATGTACATATGTACGTTCCTGTGTATGTATATATGTATGTTCCTGTGTATGTACATATGTATGTTCCTGTGTATGTATATATGTATGTTCCTGTGTATGCACTGTACATTCCTGTATGTACATATGTACGTTCCTGTGTATGTATATATGTATGTTCCTGTGTATGTACATATGTATGTTCCTGTGTATGTACTGTACGTTCCTGTATGTACATATGTACGTTCCTGTATGTATATATGTATGTTCCTGTGTATGTACATATGTATGTTCCTGTGTATGTACATATGTATGTTCCTGTGTATGTATATATGTACGTTCCTGTGTATGTATATATGTATGTTCCTGTGTATGTATATATGTATGTTCCTGTGTATGTACATATGTATGTTCCTGTGTATGTATATATGTACGTTCCTGTGTATGTATATATGTATGTTCCTGTGTATGTATATATGTATGTTCCTGTGTATGTACATATGTACGTTCCTGTGTAAGTATATATGTATGTTCCTGTGTAAGTATATATGTATGTTCCTGTGTATGTATATATGTATGTTCCTGTGTATGTACATATGTATGTTCCTGTGTATGTACATATGTATGTTCCTGTGTATGTATATATGTACGTTCCTGTGTATGTATATATGTATGTTCCTGTGTATGTATATATGTATGTTCCTGTGTATGTACATATGTACGTTCCTGTTTATGTACATATGTACGTTCCTGTGTAAGTATACATGTATGTTCCTGTGTATGTATATATGTATGTTCCTGTGTACGTATATATGTATGTTCCTGTGTAAGTATATATGTACGTTCCTGTGTATGTATATATGTATGTTCCTGTGTATGTATATATGTATGTTCCTGTGTATGTATATATGTACGTTCCTGTGTATGTACATATGTATGTTCCTGTGTATGTATATATGTATGTTCCTGTGTATGTATATATGTATGTTCCTGTGTATGTATATATGTATGTTCCTGTGTATGTATATATGTATGTTCCTGTGTATGTATATATGTATGTTCCTGTGTATGTATATATGTACGTTCCTGTGTATGTATATATGTATGTTCCTGTGTAAGTATATATGTATGTTCCTGTGTATGTATATATGTACGTTCCTGTGTATGTACATATGTACGTTCCTGTGTATGTATATATGTATGTTCCTGTGTATGTATATATGTATGTTCCTGTGTATGTATATATGTACGTTCCTGTGTATGTATATATGTATGTTCCTGTGTATGCACTGTACGTTCCTGTATGTACATATGTACGTTCCTGTGTATGTATATATGTACGTTCCTGTGTATGTATGTATGTATGTTCCTGTGTAAGTATATATGTATGTTCCTGTGTAAGTATATATGTATGTTCCTGTGTATGTATATATGTACGTTCCTGTGTATGTATATATGTATGTTCCTGTGTAAGTATATATGTATGTTCCTGTGTATGTATATATGTACGTTCCTGTGTATGTATATATGTATGTTCCTGTGTATGTATATATGTATGTTCCTGTATATGTATGTATTGCCTTTTTTTTTAACCTGATTGGCACCAAGACTAATTCAACTGTGTTGACATGGCAATGAAGTACTGAACTTGAACTTCATGTCCTGTTTTTTTAACTTTAGGGAACAAACGGAGCTACGTCACGTTCTGCCGTTTCACAACGTTAACGACGTGTTCAATACCGGGACCGCTACGTACTCTGGTGTAGATATAATTTCGCATTACGGGGTAGGAATTAATGACCGATATTGTCGTACGGTGTGGAGGAATGGTTGGTTTTTCTGTATCTAATGTCTTTTTTTTTGTTATTTGATTAGATAGTGATAGTCAGGAAAGGGGGGAGAGAGAGAGAGACTCAGCTTACACGTGGCACACGCCCCCAAATGTCTTGTTATAACTGTATTCATGCTATTGTGTACAATTGTACTTAAGTGGGTGTTTTTCTTGAGTGTATGTCGTGTGTTTCATGTGATGCATTTTGTATTATCTGTGAGAGACAGAGGGCCAGATGTACGTACATTTGCGAACGTAGCGTTATCAGCGCCATGGCTCACCCGCAGATAGCGAACGCAATGATACCGTAGTTTACGCCATATTTACAAAAACCTGCAGGTCATCCGTAATTAGCGCCTTTCTCCGCCCACTATACCGTAAACTGTAAGTACTGGTGCTATGATACGGCTGAGTGCAGACTGCGATATTCCCACTGCTGATGCTATGACTTGAAATTATCCTGATGCCAATATTTGTAATGTAGCGGGGAGTTTAACAACTGCTGGAATGTGAACTCTGAGTCGGAGATTCGATGTCATCTTTGATTTCTTCCAGTAACTGTAATCTTGCATGGCTGCTTAATCTGTGATCCTTGTGGCAAAACTCCTTTCAGCTCGTCTCCTCGGCCGATGTCTTCGTCTTGCTCGGATTACTGCTGTCATTTCACCAGGAGGCATATGTGAGGAAACCCGCTTCCAGGTTTACACCTGCTTTTAAGAGGCGGAGAATTTTCACCGCAAAATAGAGGCGCGCTATCACTGGCGGTGTTTGTACATACCGCGGAATACGTAATTAAGCGCTCTTTACGCTTCCCCTCCCATCTCTTTACGGTA
>CM042428.1:41848519-41868519 GCA_023631565.1 Gymnocephalus cernua | reverse complement strand
ATATGGCCCTCTGTGTAGCTTGAGTCGTCATTTTTTCTGCTGCAACCACAAGATGGTTTACCGTCAACGTGCTGTCATCGTTTGATCTCCGTGTTAAATCGTAAAAGCTGCACGGACCTCATCTGTACATGAGAACACATTCAGCTCTTTCCCCTGACATGTCCGGCTTCTTCAAAAGGTGCTGTTACAGATGCACTTATCTCGAGCTTTAATAAAGTTTTAATGCGATGAAAGAGAGTCTTCTTCTCCCCCCCCCCCCACTGTCCTCTGCTTTCTCCTCATTAAGCAACAGTCTGATTGATGTTTTAAACCTTTACTTTTACCTTCCCGCTCCCTTCATTAGTCTGGGACAGATTGTTTCTCTTTCATCTCTCTCCTCCTTCCCCTCTGTCCTTTCTTTGTCTTATTGTCTATTAAAGATGTTGTCAGAGGAATGGCACATCGGGAGTGACGAGACAATGAACAAAGAGAGCAACGAGACAAAAAGGAGAAGATATGTCAGGGTTCAGGTGTGTGAGTGAAAGCATCTGTATTTGCTTTTCTACAAGCGTCTTAGTGTGTGTGTGTGTGTGTGTGTGTGTGTGTGTGTGTGTGTGTGTGTGTGTGTGTGTGTGTGTGTGTGTGTGTGTGTGAAGTGTATGATTGTACGTATACACTTCAACGTCAGGGAGATGGCAGCACAGATTGTGTCCTTCATGTTTGAATATGTGATTCCATCCTCTCAGGGGGCCAAAAGCATCAGCGGTATGTAGAGAGACATCAGTAGAGAGTAGTATGTAGAGAGTAGTATGTAGAGAGACATCAGTAGAGAGTAGTATGTAGAGAGACAGCAGTAGAGAGTAGTATGTAGAGAGACAGCAGTAGAGAGTAGTATGTAGAGAGTATTATGTAGAGAGACATAAGTAGAGAGTAGTATGTAGAGAGTATTATGTAGAGACATCAGTAGAGAGTAGTATGTAGAGAGACATCAGTAGAGAGTAGTATGTAGAGAGACAGCAGTAGAGAGTAGTATGTAGAGAGACAGCAGTAGAGAGTAGTATGTAGAGAGACATCAGTAGAGAGTAGTATGTAGAGAGACATCAGTAGAGAGTAGTATGTAGAGAGACATCAGTAGAGAGTAGTATGTAGAGAGACATCAGTAGAGAGTAGTATGTAGAGAGACAGCAGTAGAGAGTAGTATGTAGAGACAGCAGTAGAGAGTAGTATGTAGAGAGACAACAGTAGAGTAGTATGTAGAGAGATAACAGTAGAGAGTAGTATGTAGAGAGACAACAGTAGAGAGTAGTATGTAGAGAGTATTATGTAGAGAGACATAAGTAGAGAGTAGTATGTAGAGAGTATTATGTAGAGACATCAGTAGAGAGTAGTATGTAGAGAGACATCAGTAGAGAGTAGTATGTAGAGAGACAGCAGTAGAGAGTAGTATGTAGAGAGACAGCAGTAGAGAGTAGTATGTAGAGAGACAGCAGTAGAGAGTAGTATGTAGAGAGACAACAGTAGAGTAGTATGTAGAGAGATAACAGTAGAGAGTAGTATGTAGAGAGACAACAGTAGAGAGTAGTATGTAGAGAGTATTATGTAGAGAGACATAAGTAGAGAGTAGTATGTAGAGAGTATTATGTAGAGACATCAGTAGAGAGTAGTATGTAGAGAGACATCAGTAGAGAGTAGTATGTAGAGAGACAGCAGTAGAGAGTAGTATGTAGAGAGACAGCAGTAGAGAGTAGTATGTAGAGAGACAGCAGTAGATAGTAGTATGTAGAGAGACAACAGTAGAGTAGTATGTAGAGAGACAACAGTAGAGATTAGTATGTAGAGAGACAACAGTACAGAGTAGTATGTAGAGAGTATTATGTAGAGAGACATAAGTAGAGAGTAGTATGTAGAGAGTATTATGTAGAGACATCAGTAGAGAGTATGTAGAGACAACAGTAGAGAGTAGTATGTAGAGAGACAACAGTAGAGAGTAGTATGTAGAGAGACAACAGTACATAGTATGTAGAGACAACAGTAGAGAGTAGTATGTAGAGAGACAACAGTAGAGAGTAGTATGTAGAGAGTATTATGTAGAGATATCAGTAGAGAGTAGTATGTAGAGAGTATTATGTAGAGATATCAGTAGAGAGTAGTATGTAGAGAGTAGTATGTAGAGACAGCAGTAGAGAGACAGCAGTAGAGAGTAGTATGTAGAGAGACAACAGTAGAGAGTAGTATGTAGAGAGACATGAGTAGAGTAGTATGTATAGAGTATTATGTAGAGATATCAGTAGAGAGTAGTATGTAGAGAGTAGTATGTAGAGAGACATCAGTAGAGAGTAGTATGTAGAGAGACAACAGTAGAGAGTAGTATGTAGAGAAACAGCAGTAGAGAGTAGTATGTTGAGAGACAGCAGTAGAGAGTAGTATGTAGAGAGACAACAGTAGAGAGTAGTATGTAGAGAGACAGCAGTAGAGAGTAGTATGTAGAGAGACAACAGTAGAGAGTAGTATGAAGAGAGACAGCAGTAGAGAGTAGTATGTAGAGAGACAACAGTAGAGAGTAGTATGTAGAGAGACAACAGTAGAGAGTAGTATGTAGAGACAACGGTAGAGTGTAGTATGTAGAGAGACAGCAGTAGAGAGTAGTATGTAGAGAGACAACAGTAGAGAGTAGTATGTAGAGAGACAACAGTAGAGAGTAGTATGTAGAGAAACAGCAGTAGAGAGTAGTATGTAGAGAGACAGCAGTAGAGAGTAGTATGTAGAGAGACAGCAGTAGAGAGTAGTATGTAGAGAGACATCAGTAGAGGGTAGTATGTAGAGAGACATCAGTAGAGAGTAGTATGTAGAGAGACAACAGTAGAGAGTAGTATGAAGAGAGACAGCAGTAGAGAGTAGTATGTAGAGAGACAACAGTAGAGAGTAGTATGTAGAGAGACAACAGTAGAGAGTAGTATGTAGAGAGACAACAGTAGAGAGTAGTATGTAGAGAGACAGCAGTAGAGAGTAGTATGTAGAGAGACAACAGTAGAGAGTAGTATGTAGAGAGACAGCAGTAGAGAGTAGTATGAAGAGAGACAGCAGTAGTGAGTACAGTAGACAGAAACACACACAGCGATAGTGTTTGATTATTCTCTGTTATATTACATATTTGCGTTTGTTGTGTACTTCTACATTAATGTTTGCCTGTGTGTGTGTGTGTGTGTGTGTGTGTGTGTGTGTGTGTGTGTGTGTGTGAGAGAGACATAGAGCGTATCCTTCACAAAGAGCCAAGCAGCTGTGTTGACAGAAGATGCTGATTCTCCATTCTCTCCTCCATCCTTTACTTTTTCTGTTTAGCTCCCCCCACCCCCCCACCCCACACACACACACACACACACACACATTCACCGAGACTTACAGGCAATGAATCTTGTCAGTTTTAATAAATAGTTACATCTTTCAAGCTGCTGACATCGCAGAGAGGCAGATCACAGAGAGAGAGAAAGAGAAAGGGTGAGAGAGAGAGAGAGAGACAGTAAAAGGGAGGGAGAGAGAGAGAAAGGGTGAGAGAGAGAGAGACAGTAAAAGGGTGAGAGAGAGAAAGAGAGACAGAGACAGAGAGTCGTCCTTCTGAACATATATACACATATAAGTATGCGTATATATGTATATATGTTCAGCAGGACGACATACATATATGTAACTGCACAAACTATACACTCGGGGAAACAGACTACAGCTGATGTAACAGCTGTTATATATTTTAATGGTTCTTTTCATGTTTTATTTTGAGGGTCCTTTTAAAGTTATTACATGCTGTCTAAGCTAGCAGTTAGCCGAGTCAGCTGTTAGCTATACTAATGCTAGCTTCCTTTATTCAGTGGTGCGCGGTGGTTTGTGGGATGAGTAGTTCCTTTGCTCGATATTGAAAATATGTACACAATCTTGTACCTTTTGACTTTTTGGGGATTTTCTGTTCATTCTTTCACTCTAAATTACACGTTGTATGCTGATGAGTCACGTCTTAGCTGGTTAGCCTAAGGCACGGTCTAAAACTCTTACTATACGGATTTGGGAATGGGAAATGGGAAATTTTCTTCTGCAACCCAAGGTCTCTCGGAGTGTGGGCGGGACTGTTGAGCTCTGTAGGGTCCACCGGACAGGGAGGGACTTCGCCTCTCTATTTAAACACCTTCTCTAAAAACACGCAGTCTGTCCTAAAAATGCCTCTGGGTTGGGCGGTGTTCCTTCTGTTTGCAGGGTGTGGTGCAGCGCCGGAGAATACGCAGGCCTTGAACGCATCTCAGAGATGCACGGAGGATACCGACACGTTCCTCTGGGAATTGAACCAAGATGATCCGAAGGAATATGCTGTTCTCAGTAAGTGTTGCTGACTTTTCGGGCATTTTTAGTCCTTTTAGGCCCGTGTTGCTGACTTTTGAAGGGCTTTTCTTTCTGTTTTTTGAGTTGTAGAGTCCTTGAGCCTGAGGCGGGGGCAGTTCTTTTGGAAGGGGCCAGTTACGTTAATCTGGATCAGAATAAAATATAATGCATTATTATTATTGTTATCCATTAAACTATCCAGCATCAGGTTATATATAGTTGGAATCTCCACGTTGAACAGACATTACATAAAGTCTCTTTTCAGACTTTTTAACATTTGAAAGCAGAACTTGTCGCTAGCGCTAAACCCACCAGACTCCATTTAATAAAACAGTACTTTTAGCATGTATAGAGACAATATATCCACATGTAAATCAGTAAACTATGTGTTTGTTTCAACCACAACTAGAGTTGTGATGGTTGGAAAAGTGGAAAGACGACTCAAAACGGCTTTTCATAGTTTTATTTTGTTCTTATTCTGCAGCGATCTCGCTTAATACTGTCAAAGATTGTTGTTCCCATCAGTCACTTAAGACACAAAAACATAGCTCTGAACACAACAGACAGAAAATAATACTTAATAATACTTTTAGCGTGTATAGAGCCAACATATTTTCACATGTAAATCTGTAAACTATGTGTTTATTTCAACCACAACTAGAGTTGTGATGGTTGGAAAAGTGGAAAGACGACCCATAGTTTTATTTTGTTTCTGTCCACTTTGAATGTGTTTTACGATGCTTAAATTACTGTTTATTTACATGGAGTCTGGTGGGTTAAGCGAACGCAATTTCTCGGATGTTTTTATATTTAAAAAAAGGATCTTACTTTTTAACAGAAAGGTCGACCTCCTTAGAAATATTTTCCATAATGTTGTCAGACACTTAAAATATTAATCTGAGTCTGTCAGTGGCAAAATGAGCACTTTTGTGAAGGTAAATACAAGCTGGACAATTAATTATTAACTTACATCGAAGCTTGTTTTGCCGCTGCCGACTGCAGCGATCGCGCTTAATACTGGACCAGTGTCAAAGATTTTTGTTCCCATCAGTCACTTAAGACACAAAAACATAGGACAATATTAGTAGGTAGCTGTTTGTTTGTCAATATTTAAAAATGGCAAACAACCAACTACAAATTATTTCAAGGCCTGCAGGCTCTATTTGCTGTGAGTGTTTGCATGTAGACAGCAACACAATAGCTTCAGGCTCTAGTTAAACAGGGTTATGGTCATAATGTATTCTTCATAGCAAGTACAACACACAGAGTGAAACACAGAGAGACTGTTAACCGTTGGGGACACCCAGAGGGTGTGTTTGTATTTGGGGAGGAGGGGGAGATGCTAACACCACACCTAATTACATTCTAAACTCTAAGTTTCTTACTACTTCTTACAGTTTTTTTGCAATTGCTAAAACACAATTTTTATACGCGTTCTCACCTCTCACCAAAATTACTATTCTTGAATTAAGGAAGCAAATAATGTGCAATCATAATCAATCAATATCTTTTCACATTTGACATGTTTCATCTAATAACTAATAAGGACTGTGGAGGCTATTTCGTTCTTTGTACTAAGTTGCATTTGTGTTGTTCGGTGGTGTTTGTGTTTTCAGTGTACGATGCATATGGAAAGATGGGTAGCAATGTCAAAGGAGGTAATGTCAACCAGCCTGGCCTGCTGCAGGAGTGTCGCTCTGCACACGGTCCCGCCTTCTCTGGGCAGTACTGTCAGGTCTTCTTCAGAAGGTAACAACCAACAATGTAATTCAAAGAAGATAAGATGTCACCCTGACAGTTGGCTTAGATTTTGAACAAAGTGGTTTAACATCCATAGAGTTTGTTAAAGTGTAACTCTCGCCAGTTCCGTGAATTTTATTTGACTTTTATTCTTATACTACTTTATATATTAAGCTAAGAGTTTATTGTTTACTGTTTATTGTCCTTACCCCAAGTGAAGGAGTTTAAGTACCTTGGGGTCTTGTTCGCGAGTGAGGGGACAATGGAGCGGGAGATTGGTCGGAGAATCGGCGCAGCGTGGGCGGTATTACATTCAGTTTATCGCACCGTTGTGACGAAAAGAGAGCTGAGCCGGAAGGCAAAGCTCTCGATCTACCGGTCAGTTTTCGTTCCTACCCTCACCTATGGTCATGAAGGTTGGGTCATGACCGAAAGAACGAGATCCAGGGTACAAGCGGCCGAAATGGGTTTCCTCAGGAGGGTGGCTGGCGTCTCCCTTAGAGATAGGGTGAGAAGCTCAGTCATCCGTGAGGAGCTCGGAGTAGAGCCGCTGCTCCTTCACGTCGAAAGGAGCCAGTTGAGGTGGTTCGGGCATCTGGTAAGGATGCCCCCTGGGCGCCTCCCTAGGGAGGTGTTCCAGGCACGTCCAGCTGGGAGGAGGCCTCGGGGAAGACCCAGGACTAGGTGGAGGGATTACATCTCCAACCTGGCCTGGGAACGCCTCGGGATCCCCCAGTCAGAGCTGGTTAATGTGGCTCGGGAAAGGGAAGTTTGGGGTCCCCTGCTGGAGCTGCTCCCCCCGCGACCCGACCACGGATAAGCGGACGACGATGGATGGATGGATGGATGTTTACTTTATATATTTAGTTTAGAGTTTATTATTGATTGTTTACTGTTTACTTTATATATTTAGCTAACAATCTAGACACAGCATTACTGAGCAACTATAGGCCGATATCTAACCTTCCATTCTTAAGTAAAATCATCGAAAAAGCGTTTTTTCAACAACTCAACCTTTTCTTGTTACTAAACAATGGTTTTGATGCCTTCCAGTCGGGTTTTCGACCACACCACAGCACTGAGACAGCTCTTGTTAAAGTATTTAATGATATCCACTTAAACACAGATAGTGGCAAAACTGCAGTCTTAGTATTACTTGATCTCAGTGCTGCATTTGACACGGTCGACCATGACATATTACTACACCGATTAGAAAACTGGGTTGGCCTTTCTGGCTCAGTCCTAAACTGGTTTAAATCCTATTTATAGAATAGGGACTACTTTGTATCTATAGGTAATTATACATCTGAGCATACAAATATGACGTGTGGAGTTCCCCAAGGCTCCGTTCTGGGGCCTCTTCTGTTTAACATCTATATGCTTCCACTGGCTCAGATTATGGAAAACAACAAAATAAGTTACCACAGTTATGCGGATGACACACACATTTACATAAGCTTATCGCCTGGAGACTATAGTCCTATACAAACACTGACTAAGTGCATTGAACAAATAACTCTACACATTAACTACACTGGAGCACAAGGGATATACTAAATCTGTTGCTACTTGTTTTGATATCGACTCGTTCTGACTGCCGAGATTGCAGCGACCGGAAACAACAAGAGCTACAGTGAGTTGTTAAAACCTTTCTTTTTAGTAAACTCTGGGTCCACAAACAATGTTCTCAATGCTGAGTTAATGTGTAGAGCTCCTGGAGATACTCGGAGCAAAGTCTCATGTTGTGTCGAGTCTTCTTAGTGGTTAAAAATAGATATTTTGAGGCTAGCATAAAAGTGCCCCTAGCTCTCCCATTCAAAAGGCCATTTGACCCAAAAACAAGAATACGGTCAATCTTAAAAGTGGCGCGTCCGTCCTAAATATGTTTTTAAACTCAAGTTTGACTCGCGTACATTCACAAAAAGACCCTAGGATGTATTTTGGCAAGAGTTATGCTTTAACCCTGAGATGAGGGAAACTGAGTTTTCCGTTTCAGAAAGGGAGATAACTTAACCTCAGACTCAGTTCACATATTGTGTCGGGAGCACCTCGAGTTTCTCTCAGTCTCCTCCCTCTGACACAGCGCTCTTTCATTTCCTCATTCATTCATCCAGTCCACATGTGTCAAACTCGCGGCCCGCGGCCCTTCACAAATGTTGATCCGGCCCGCATCTCAATTTTAGGTCCACAGTACATTCGGGCTAGTTGAGCACCAAACCAAAAAGGTGGAAAACTGTTTTCAAACTCCAAATGACGCGACTCTCAGAGCAGAATTTGGCAGATTTACCGACTCTGAGACTCAGAAACTCCCCCAGAACCAGAGAGTATTTTAATATTCATGAGATGAAACAGGCTGTTTGCATGATTGGCTGAACTCTGCGATGGCTAAGGGACTCTTTGCTGATTTTCTAGGAGTTTATGTCAAACGAAGTGTGACAACGTTGAAAAGAGCGACAAAAAAGCAACAAAACGATGCAAAAAACAAACAAAAACATTGATTAAAACGCCTGAAAAAGCCACAAAAATGACCAAAAAGGCGACATGCAGTAATACAGTCAAAGATATTTGACTTTTTTGGATGTATGCATGTAAATTTAACTCTCCGTCTGGCCCTTGATGTGATTCTCTTTTCCAGTGTGGCCCTAAATGAAAATGAGTTTGACACCCCTGATCCAGTCTGTATACAGGTACTCTGTATTAGTCTGGCTATCACCAGACCAAGCTCCATCTTTTGAGAGTGAACATTAGTCTGGGGAGTCTGCTCTGTATTTTCTCTGCACAAGAGGCGGGACCAACGGGCATAGTTCAAATGACTCTGTACGCCATTGGATAGTCCTTCAACCAATCAGAGCACCGATCCGGTTGACGTAGCAGCGACAGCGGTATCAACGGGTCGCTGCGCTTCGGTGGCCGCCATGTTGAATGTAAACAAGAAGCTGCTTGGTCGCTTCTCTATCATCATCGTGTTAAACCAGCCAATAGCACGCCAGGTGGATAAGACAGTTTGTGATTGGTTCCTGCAAATTTGTAATGGAAGCAGGAGAGATAAACGTACAGGGTTACAGACCGAGCTGCAGGGAGACATCACATCACCAGCAGATCAGATTCAGGTTTAGGTTTACCCGGACTAGCATTTTAGCAGACTGTAACACGTTTTTTGTCTGTAACATGGCATATGATCCTGTTGATGAAGAAGCTGTATTACTTCACACAGAGTTTAACATACGTCTGAAGATGATATTGAGGCCCCGACTAGCTACTTTTATTGCCAGATAACTACCTATTTGAGCGGTATTGTTTTTCTTCACAGTCCATCAGATATATAACCTTATTCGTCCTCATATCACTAGCGTCTACCATCACCACCATTCTCGTCAATAATAATATACCTGTGATTAAATATGATATTAATACACTATATTGGAAGTTACGCATTGACTCGAGCAGCAAGTTTCTCCCACGCTGACTCTTGCTCTTTTGCAGCAGCAGCCGTGTTGCTTTTTTTTTACAAAATATATACTCGCTGTATGTGCGCATGAGTAGTTCCAGAGGGGTAAAGTCCCAGTCAGGGGTAAAAGCCCATTTCTCAGACGCTCCATTGTTCCGACCTCTCAAAAATTCCCTTTGGTCCTACAGCCCACTAGTCCGACGTCCCCCACTATGGCCACGCCAAGACCCGCCCTACGAAGCAGCTCGATTGGTTGGGGTTAGGCATTTGACCTCGAGTAGTTGAGGTTAGGATAGCCGATTGGTCAGGGGATAGGACCTGAACCAATGGGGTTACGTTACCTTGCGTAAGCATGGACGCCTGGCCAATACATGCTGTTGAAGGGCGGTTCTTGGAGTGGCCATAGTGGGATTTGTAATATCACTGGTGGACGTCGGACTAGTCGGCTGTAGGACCAAAGGGAATTTTTCGGGTTATTGAGAGATGAGAACAATGGAGCGTTGGAGAAATGACATGGCACCAAGTACACAGACCGATTTGTTTATGGTTGTTGCCATGGTTAATCGTAGTATCACGGCTCCATTCATGCTGGGATTTTATGGTGGTGGTGCACGCGCTTAACTTCAACCTACTCCGAGTTGTTTATACTAACTCAAATCAGCTGTTCTGGAACCGAAAACTCCGAGTTTCCATCTCAGGGTAAATTAACTCAGGGTTCAGGGTTAGACTCAGAGTTTGTTAAACCTCCTTCCTGAAACAGGCCCCAGTACTTTGTGGGTATTTGTGTTCCTGACTCCTGTGGAGAAGACGATGTGCAAATGCTGGTTCTTCACGGTCAGTGATTTTAATTTTAAGTTTTCTGTGGACTCATTGCAATATCACTCAGTCAGTCCGATACTTGTTTTTACTTGTGACTTGTTTCACTTTTTTAACAGGGAGACTTCAATTTGGCCAGACATCCCTCATTCCTCCTTTACCTCACATCCTGGTCAATCAGTCCAGTCAGGAGATGATCATGACCCACTGTTTGTCCAACACCATTGCCCCTGATGCATCAGATGTTATCTGTCTGTCAGTATATGATTGTATTAGGGGTGGGAATCACCAGAAGCCTCACAATACGATATCATCATGATATTTATGTCACGATATGATGGGGAGTCTTTACCTGACACAGAAAAATACTTTTTCTCCTGCAGGTTTGTGTGTTGTGTAATGGTAGCAATACCTCTTGCGGCTTCCCTGTTGACGGCTATAATAAGGTGGCAACAGAACAGAGAAGTCAGTCGCACAGAAGAGTCGTCCCGTTTAAATACTGGCCTCAACCTTGGCTCCTACAGTCAAGATATTATTAGTAGCACTTCAGAGGAAAATGGTAAGTACAATGTGCATTATGTGTTTGAGTACGTGTTCCGCAAGATATCCTGAAAATGTTTACTAGATGATTCATCATCTGCACGATGCTGTTCTGTGATTGGACTACATAAGGTAGATGATAAGGAAATGTTAAACACTGAAAAGTTTGTTGAATATTGTCTTTTGTAGACAGCACCGGCCACACTTCACTCTGTTGTCTTCGAAGATGTATGAAACGGTGGCTTGAGGCGTTCTCTCTACAGACCACTAGCCAGGGTGTCTTTAGCACCTCCTCATCCACCAGAAGAGGAGGCTACCCCTACCTGAATGGCATCCGTGTTCTCAGCCTGTTATGCATCATAGGTGGACACACTGAATTTTTCAACGAACAAGGCCTGGGTAGGACAAAACTAGCTGCCATTTGCTCAGTCTGCAAGTCATTCAGTTACTTATATATTCTTATATACTGCATTATCTCCATTGCAGATAACTACAACGACTGGAAGAAAATTGCTGAAAGAAGCCCACTGTCTTTGTTTACAGGCAGCGGGCCTGTTTATCTGGCTGTGGACACCTTTTTAGTGCTAGGGTGAGACTGAAACAACATTAGGTTTAAAACCATATTGTGTCTGTAAAATAAATACATTTTTGTGAGTTTAAGGAGCCTTTTACACCAACCTTGTTTGGTCCGGATTTGTGGACTCTTCAGTTTGATCCAAACCAAAATAACAGGTGTGAAATCTCCGTGACCTGTACACGTATCAATGAATCAAAATAACGTGACCATTTCACGAACTGGCGTGAGACCGGGTTGCAAAAACATGAACCTATGTATGAATATAAAGTATGAATTTTCAGGTGTGAAAGGGACTTTTTTCAGGGCTGAGGAAAGTATGTAATGGTGTTACCGCTGACGTTACGTCGCTGCGTGAGACACACCTTTAAATGCTTCGCCATAACACAAAACATCTATATTCGTGTATACCGTGTCTCATTTAATTAATGTTCATGCTATCGTTATCCTGGAGTAACACTCCAGACACAAAAGTCCCTTGCCGACCAGACTTGGCTATGAAAACTTGTTACACACGTCTCAAATTTCGGTTCATAAGTTACTGGTTACTTACTTGATTTACGAAGTTCCATGCATAGTTTGTGTCAGGTCCATGGAGGGTCAGGGCTCTCCCATTGTCTTTTTAACTCTGAACTTGCGCCTGATGAGGCTGGACCTTAGCGGGGGCGGGGCTGGACCTGGAGGTGGACCTAGCCAAATGGCTCTGCAGTGAGCACCTTCTCCTTGCCAGTTTTAGCAGAGCAGTTTTTGTGTTTTAGGGGTCTGCTTAGCGCGAGGTCTCTGCTGGGCGCCATCGGCAGGGCTGAAGACAAACTGAGTCCCAGTTTGGTGGTCAACTACCTCTTCACGAGGATTAAAAGGTATTTAATAATTTGATTAAAAAAAACTAGAGACACAGTAGGCTACATGCAAATTCTTGTTGTCTTTTCCTTGCTACAGGATTCAACCACTGCATATGTTCATTGTGTGTCTAACCATTGGCCTCGTCTCGCTGGTCCAGTGGGGACCATACTGGTTCAAGGGCATAGATGAAATGATGAATTGTAAGACAAACTGGTGGACTAACTTACTGTTGATTAACAATTTCTTCCCAATGGAACATGTGGTAAGTTTAAGCAATAATCCAGTAGCTCTCATTCTATTTTGACATACTTCTATAATTAACTATTTCCTAACATTATATTTCCCAATGTCTCCTCAGTGTCTTCCTTGGACATGGTACCTGTCTCTGGACTTCCAGTGTTATGCCACCACTCCTCTGCTGGTCTTTTTGTACAGACTGTATGTATATTCTACCTTGGACAAACTACATTTGTTTATATGTATTTTATATTTGAATCATGGCCGCAGCTTACTATTACAACTCTGAAGGTCTTTACACTGGGGAACGGCCATTTCTCCAACGCTCCATTGTTCCGACTTATCAATAACCCGAAAAATTCCCTTTGGTCCTACAGCCCTCTGCTCCGAAATCCCATTGTTCCGACCATATAAGCTTTTGTGGATCCCACGTAACTTCTAAGACCCGCCCTATGAAGCAGCTCGATTGGTTGGGGTTAGGCATGTGACCTCGAGTGGTTGAGGTTAGGATAGCTGATTGGTCAGGTGATAGGACCTGAATTAATGGGGTTACGTTACCTTGGGTAAGCATGGACGCCTGGCCAATAGTAGTGTGTGAATGCTATTGAAGGACGGGCCTTGCCTCGAAGTTGAGTGTGTTCCATACCGTAATTCCTGAAATAAAAGCCGGGGCTTTTATTTACCTGAAGTGCAGAAGGTACCAGGCCTGTATTTGAAGCAGGCTTTTATTAGAGGCAGGCCTTTATTTCTAATTCCATCTGTTTGATAAGTATGTTTTAAATAAATTGTTTTAAATTAAGTCACAGCTTTCCAGTGCAGAGATAATTCATTTTTTAAGAAACATTTGCAAACAATATCACCATATACCATAAATACATATACTGATGTACCATATATATATATATGTATATATATATATATATATATATATATATATATATATATATATATATATATATATATCACCGTATACAACAACAGCCAGAAGAGCGACAAATCAGTTTGGGTCCGAAATAATCAAACACCACCATTGTGTCAGTTTGAACCCTGTAAATGTACCGGGTATTTATTTCAAATCCAGGTACTACAGTATTGCTAGTAGATTACAATAAGAGCATACAGTAGTTTAGTAAAACACATTGCTGGTTTGCAGCACACCGTATCTGATTAACGAGCTAGCTACCGGTAGCTTTGTTTCTAGCTCCAGGCTAACGTCTTTCCTCCCACCTCCAGCTAGCTAGCCGTGCTCTGCTCTTGTCGGCTAATCTTGTCGGCTCCGTCAGCTCGTCCTTCTGTTTCTTCCAGTATCGGATTCTCCTGAGGTCAATGTCGAAATGTCTCGCAGATTTTTCACCCGACTTTTCCTCCGCATACTTTAAAACTCTTTTCGTTTTGTTGATGAAAAGTCCGTCACTAGCACCAGAGCCCGTCATTCTCTGCTAGCATTAAATGAGACCCGTGTTACATCCAATGTAGCTACTGCCATCTGTTGGCACCTGTACGTTACTGCACACTACACTTGGCTCTGGTAACACATACACATACATACACACTCATTTCTCCCAATTGCCCCTGACTGCAGTGCGCAGATCGGGGTTGGGCTAAATGTGGGCGGAGCTAAACGTTTGACTCCGCTTGGGCGCCATCTGATGGCGAGGTATATATAGCCTATATATAAACGGTTTACTCCGCGTGGGCGCCATCTGATGGCGAGATATATATAGCCTATATAAAAACGTTTTACTCCGCGTGGGCGCCATCTGGTGGCGAGGTACGGACATAATATATTGGTGTATATATAGCTGTAAATTATATTTTAATTATGAAAAAAGATATAGATTATAAATAATGATATTTTAATTATAAAAAAAGGAAAAGAAGAATGGGTTTGGGTTTAGGAAAAGAATAACCGGTTGGGTTAAGGAGAAAAGAACGGGGAAAGTAAACATGACTCATGGGAAACGAGCCCCAGTCTCTTGGGGACGTGACCAATGGGAGCCCTGGTCTCTGGGGGACGTGACCAACGGGAGCCCCGGTCTCTGGGGGACGTGACCAACGGGAAACAAGCCCCGGTCTCTGGGGGACGCGAGACAGCAATGGACGGTTGGGTGAAGGAAAACAACAATGGGGAAAGCAAACTTGACTTGCGGGAAACAAGCCCCGGTCTCTGGGGTGAAAGCATGGATGTATTAAGAGGTGGAAGTCCTGTGTTTTTCCCTCAGACACACATTCTTCCTGCTATTGGGCAAGTGGGCGGAGTCAAACGTTTAGCTCCACCCACGTTGAGCCACTCCCCGATCTGCGTACTGCAGTCAGGGCTGACTAATTTCTCCCTTTATTTGTCCGTGTTGACCACGCCCCCGGCCACTATCAGAGGCCCGGCTTTTAATTGACTACCGGCTTTTATTTGAGGAATTACGGTAATAAAGCTTAACCATTGTTCCTATATTGTCGGACCATTGGGGACGTCGGACTAGTGGGCTGTAGGACCAAAGGGAACTGTTCAGGTTATTGAGAGGTCGGAACAATGGAGCATTTTTTCCGTGTGATTACTTTCACTTTTTCATCCCGAGGTTGATTTTTCTGAGCTTTAAACACATCAACTAATCACACTGTGGTGTTAACTTATGATGATCATAGTACAACAATATGGTGGCTGTATAGACCGTAAACTTTATTACTCCTTTCATCCTTGACAAAGGCAGCATTCACCAGCTCATCTTTCCGTTCTTACCTTTTTACAATGAAAGCCCTGGACATATATCAGTCCCTCCAGAAAAACGCGATTATGTGATCGCAGAATTCAACGCATAATCAGCCAAAGTCTGCATATTTATGCGGGGGCCGCATTTTTTAAAATACGCCGCACTTTCGCCGCATAAATTGCCGATTTCCGCGCAAAATATGCGGGGCTTGCATGATTTCATAATCCCCGCATTTTCGTTGCAAAAAAGTCACATATATCTCAGCAGGAAGATGAAAAATGTTGCGTTTACTTCACACAAGAGCAGCCATTTTCCCCTGTTGCCATGGGAACGTTATGAAGTGATGTAATTTCACCTACTGAGAACACAGTGTTGGGGAATCACTTTTTTTTCTTTTTCATCAAACTGCAGTTTTTGCAAGTTCCCGCATTTTCATCACATAAAATTGCATAAATATCCCGCATATTCCATCGCATTTTTTAAGAAAACGTGCCGCATAATCAAGGATTTTTGCCCGCAACAATCACAACAAAACTCCGCGTTTTTCTGGAGGGACTGATATATCCTACACTGCATGCCATTTACCAGAGGGAATTATATTCACTCAGTATTTTGCTAAAAGGAAACTCAATAAAATATCTTACAGTAGCTTAGTGTTAGCTTTTCCTGCTTCCTCTTCTTGACCATGGTGGAGCTAGTCTCGCTTTGCCAGATCTTCCTCCACAGCGCTGCGGAGGAAGGTCTGACTAGTCCACACAGTATTCCTGGATGGGAGAACAACGTGCTCTGGTTTATCGGCATTTCTTTAAACCAATCTTAATCGTCTTGGGCGGCGCTAAGCTCCGGACGGAGCCACGGTGCCTCTGCTAAATAGTCTCAGGAAGGAACTTGTTTTGGTGGAACATGTGTACGTTCAGAAGTAGTTTTAGTCGTGCAACAGAAAACTCCGATTGGACAGATAGTCTAGCTAGCTGTCTGGATTTACCCTGCAGAGATCTGAGGAGCAGGTAACCAGAGTCCTCACAAATCAGTCGGAGGTTAGAATGCCATCACAGAGACAGAGGAAGGAGACGGACATCCGGCGAAAAAGAGGGATATCTTGCAGAATTTGGGGCTGCAACGGAGCAATCCCGGAAATGAAACATCGAGGCTATAGGCTACAACAGTCCCTGTGTCACTCCACTCAGCCGCCAGGGAAACAAGACAAGACGCCTCCGGTGGTCTGGACGAGCCCAAACTGCAGACTAGCTACTGTCGATCAATTGATATCTGGAGCTAGTTTCTCTCTCTCTCTCATGCACTCACACTGCATCTCCCATCGCTTTCTCTCTTTATGAATGTTATTTTGCATTTTCGCTGTGTGTGTGTCGGTCTGTGTGTGTGTGTGTGTGCGTGTGTATGTGTGTGTCTGTGTGTGTATGTGAATGTGTGTGTGTGTGTGTGTGTGTGACTGTGTGTGACTGTGTGTGTCGGTCTGTGTATGTGTGTGTGTGTGTGTGTGTGTGTGTGTCTGTGTGACTGTGTGTGTCGGCCTGTGTATGTGTGTGTGTGTGTGTGTGTGTGTGTGTGTGTCTGTGTGACTGTGTGTGTCGGTCTGTGTATGTGAATGTGTGTGTGTGTGCTAAAGAAATGTCTGCAGTGATTGAAAGGACATTTTTTAGATTTTTAACTAGGACAAAAAGCCAAACAATTCCTGATACATTCTCTAAACATGTGTGACTGTTACGTAATGGCGTAATTTTCAGTTCATAAAAGCGATCGGTGATCGGTCCCAAACATCCTGATCGGAGCACCCTTAACAGATAGCTCAAAATGCGTACAGATAACACGCCACTTGGCTTAAGAAAGTGGCGCGTATGTTTACGCAAAGTCATGATGTCACGTTGTAGTGTGCATCTTATTCATCCTGTCATGTGTTTATCAGAAACACGGGTGTGTTTGTGGCTGTTGCTGGAGGACTTCTGTTGATGACCATGGTGGCTGGTGCTGTTGAAACTGCACTCCTGCATCTGCCAGTCTTTGAGCCAACTACAGCGTAAGACGAAGTTATGGTGATCTTGTGTTAATTTGAACAGCTTAGGAAGCAAATGTATGAAATGTAGGGTGACTTAGATTTGTTTATAATGTAAAACCCAATATAAAAACAAAGTAAAGGCTAATTAGCTATTGCAACTGTTTATTAAGTTATTATTAAGTTGTTTTGTTTGTTATTTATTTTGCAGGCCAACTGAAATGTATAACTTGTATTACTATGCGACACCACACACAAGATATGGACCGTTTTTAATCGGGGTCTTGACTGGAATATATTTTTCAACAAAGAAAGATCACATGTTAAAGCGAAAGGTGAGAACATCCTGCTGGAATCACTTCACACAGATTACATAATGCTCTTTTGTGATATTATCAAGCCGAAAGGACTTTGTCTTATTCCCCATATCCTCCAGAGTTAGATAAGTCTATACATACCTTCTCATCTCTGTGCGTGTCCTAACTCTGTCTGACGCACACACCGCTAACCTAGCTTAGCACAGATCCTGGAGGTAACTGGCTCCACCTAGCCTAGCTTAGCACAGATCCTAGAGGTAACCAGCTCCATGTAGCCTAGCTTGGCACAGTTCCTGAAGGTAACCGGCTCCACCTAGCCTAGCTTAGCACAGATCCTGGAGGTAACCGGCTCCATCTAGCCTAGCTTAGCACAGATCCTGTAGGTAACCGGCTCCATCTAGCCTAGCTTAGCACAGATCCTGGAGGCAACCGGCTCCATCTAGCCTAGCTTAGCACTGATCCTGGAGGTAACCGGCTCAACCTAGCCTAGCTTAAATCAGATCCTGGAGGTAACCGGCTCCATCTAGCCTAGCTTAGCACAGATCCTGGAGGTAACCGGCTCCATCTAGCCTAGCTTAGCACAGATCCTGTAGGTAACCGGCTCCACCTAGCCTAGCTTAGCACAGATCCTGGAGGTAACCGGCTCCATCTAGCCTAGCTTAGCACAGATCCTGTAGGTAACCGGCTCCATCTAGCCTAGCTTAGCACAGATTCTGGAGGCAACCGGCTCCATCTAGCCTAGCTTAGCACTGATCCTGGAGGTAACCGGCTCAACCTAGCCTAGCTTAGCACAGATCCTGGAGGTAACCGGCTCCATCTAGCCTAGCTTAGCACAGATCCTGGAGGTAACCGGCTCCACCTAGCCTAGCTTAGCACAGATCCTGGAGGTAACCAAGGGGGCAGGCTTCTCTCCTCTCCTGGCGCCATTTTGCTAGCCCTGTTCCCATCACCCCCGTTAGCATCCCATTGACTGCAATTCATTTTGGCGTCACTTTGACAGCCAATAACTTTACATCTGAAGCGTTTAAAGACTTGATTTGTCCGTTGTTTATTTCTTAAGAAACACGACAATGTATAAAAGGCTCCGTTACCTTGTACCTCACGTTATGGCTCCATAGCAGACGTTTTTTTTAATAAAAAATAGGCTAACGGTTGCGTCATAACCACGAGACTTACTGTCGCATATTAGAGGAATTACCGTACAGTACAGGAGAAGCTCGCAGGCAGTTTGGACTTACATCAGCTGTTTAGTTTAATTACTAATGTTAACTAGCATTTTAGTTAGCAATAATTAGCCTGTGCCTATGTCATCTCCTTACATATACCTACGCTCTCCGTCTCTGATAGATTGGGAATGATTGAGATTTCTCTTGGCACAGCTACCAGAAGACTTACAACGTTCAGACACGTTGTTCACGTCACATCGGCGGCGGGAAGCTAAGTCTGCAGCTGCGCAGTAAGGCTCAGTAACACTTAACCATCACCGGAAAAGTGCTGGTAAGAGGCTTCACTTGTCTTCGTCAAAAACAGTGGGGTCGCTGGGTCCATTTTTCTTTTACTGTCTATGGAGGTAACCGGCTCCATCTAGCCTAGCTTAGCACAGATCCTGGAGGTAAACGGCTCCATCTAGCCTAGCTTAGCACAGATCCTGGAGGTAAACGGCTCCATCTAGCCTAGCTTAGCACAGATCCTGAGAAGCCCCATTGTTACTCTCTGCTCCTCAACACGGGGCTTCTCAGGTGTTAGGTGTCGGCGTGTTCCTTTAAAGCTGCCATCACACTCATGGTGTCTTGTTCTCCAGTGGCAGGCAGGACTTGGTTGGTTCTGCTGTCTGTCGGTCATTGCTGTTGTGGTTGGAGTGGCCTACGTCCTCAGGGAGACCCCTGACTATCCATCTGTACCACACGCCCTGTACCAGGGCCTGCACCGATGCCTCTGGGCTCTGGCTGTGACCTGGATAATACTGGCCTGTGAGGAGGGTTACGGAGGTAATCAGAGAGCAGGGATGGTCCAAATACAATGTTCAGAAGATGTTTAAATATGCATCGTGACAATCCTTTCAAGTATTTGTTTCCTCTGCATAATCTTGATCATGTTGATCAATGATTGACTACACAATTATGTTCAATGTTTCGATGTTGTCTTAGTCTTCTCTCTATGTTTCCGTCGCTTTTAAAAAATGTTTTTTGTCGCTTTATTCAACGTTTTGGTCGTTGTTTAATGTTTTTTTTCCGCTGCCTTTTTTAACATTTCTCATCATATTTGTTTGCCCCAATCACTGTTTTGTATTATTTTAAGTATTGCTTAGGCTGAAAAGGTCAAATTCATGATCAATGATTGACTACACTAAATAGAGTATATATAATATACTGTAAAGATTTGGGGGGGATTTTACAATACAATGATGTGGGCAAGGAAATAGGAT
>CM042428.1:41798519-41843519 GCA_023631565.1 Gymnocephalus cernua | reverse complement strand
TAAATAAATTAAAAAAAATTAAAAAATTAAAAAAAAGATTGTTTTCAACCTCCCCAAGATCCTGGTTGTTTTCGTTCTCTCTCTGTGGACTTTTTAAAGTAGCAGAGGGGAAAAACACCTGCAGCCCTCAACTATAGCCTAGTAGAAATGATATAGCTTTAACTATCCTGAAGCTTTCTCAAGTTGTTATCTTTGTTCTTAGATAACAAGTGAGGAAGGCCGATGGCGGCTTACGACAGCGAGAAACTACGTTTCTTCCTGTCTCTCAAGGAAGAGAGGTGTTTTGGCTAAAGATTAGAACATAGCAGAGGAGATATGGAAACTAACTTTAATTGTTTATGGTATGTGACCAAAAAGTCAGCACCAAGGATGTAGGAGGGGGGGCTGGCTCTAATGATGTTCTGTTCGTTTCCTATATAATGTGTAATGTTCTGTCTAGGAGGCAGAAATACTGTTTCAGTTGTACTCCGTGTACCTCTTGAAACTGTGTTCCTCTATTTTGCAAAATATCATAAATGCTCAAAGACCAGACTTTGGTTTACTTCTCAAACAGTCTCTATTCGTTTTCATTCTTGTCATTGATATTACTAAACCCTGCTGCTACAAGAACAACTTCCACCACAGTGCTCTAACTTGTCTAGAGTACACACGGGTGCAAATGTTTCACGTAGAGCGACGAATCATACCGACGGCTGTAACCCTCACGGAGACCCGATTCGACGGGCTCTTTCGCATACCCGTGGAGACTGACATGAGTCCCGGCACGCAGCTGCAGCCCAGAGTCAGCCTTCAGCAGTCATAGCACTCGTTCTGTGTTGCCAAGTTGCTGAATGTCTGTACAATCTACACCAGGGGTCTTCAACGTTTTTTAAGCCAAGGACCCCTTAACTGAAAGAGAGACGGAGCAGGGACCCCCTACTGCATATACTAAAGTGAAGTTGCAGAATGAGCAGAATTGACAAATTAGAGGTGCACAAACTAGTAGATGCTGGTCAAAACAAAAACAAATATACCAAAAGGAGGACTCTTCAACAAATGAGTTAAATGAATATATAAGAGCTAAATCACTATATATATATATATATATATATATATATATATATATATATATATATATATATATATATATATATATGTACAGACAGACATACACACACACATACACACACACAAACACACACACACACACTACATACATACACAGAAACTAACAGAGCATGCCCACCGTCATGTTGGCAGGCTGCTCATGTGAAATCACAGCTGCCACGAGTAACGATCAGGCACCATATTAATGTGCAGGTGAGCCTGATTGCTTCTTCATGATTAGAGGGAGAGACAGGAGCTGTGTTGGAAACCATTCCCTCATCCCCTCACTCACTGTTCCCTGTTCCCTGTATAGTGTTTATTAAATAGTGAACTATATCAGGAACGACCAGATGCTACACTGAAAACATTGTGTGACAGAGGCGTCATTCAATTAAATTGTATTTATAATATCAAATCCTAACAGGAGTTATCTCAAGACACTTTACAGAGTAGATCTAGACCTTAACATAATTTACAAAGACCCAACAATTCTAGTAATTCCCCCCCGGGTCTTGCCCAGAAGTTGAGCGGGTTCCATACATAGACTGTATAATTTTAATGGACAGAGCATGTGTGACGTCACCCATTGGTGTGTGGAGATCTGTCGTTGAGTTTGCCGTTACGGGCGCAGCCATCCTGGTTGTGCATGTGAGGATTTTAGACGAGAGGGAGGAGTGAGGGAGGAGCCCTTACACTCTACGTTACGTTACACACTTTCACTGGCAATCTCATCATAGCCATGCCCTAAAACACCCCCTGCTTTATTGGCGATTTTAAAATCAACAAGACCATAATTCAAAAAGTGAACATCATTCTGTGTCGCAGAAGACTTAAAACTAGCGATTGAGACCATAAACTCATTATGAAAATGTTTACAGACTTCTTGTTGGAGCCAATGGAGGCGCCGCCTGCAGGAATTCAGACAGAATGCAGGTTTACCGAGTCTCCCCCTGCAGGAATTCAGACAGAATGCAGGTTTAAGGAGTCGCCCCCTGCAGGAATTCAGACAGAATGCAGGTTTAAGGAGTCTCCCCCTGCAGGAATTCAGACAGAATGCAGGTTTACCGAGTCTTCCCCTGCAGGAATTCAGACAGAATGCAGGTTTAAGGAGTCTTCCCCTGCAGGAATTCAGACAGAATGCAGGTTTACCGAGTCTTCCCCTGCAGGAATTCGGACAGAATGCAGGTTTAAGGAGTCTCCCCCTGCAGGAATTCAGACAGAATGCAGGTTTACCGAGTCTTCCCCTGCAGGAATTCAGACAGAATGCAGGTTTAAGGAGTCTTCCCCTGCAGGAATTCAGACAGAATGCAGGTTTACCGAGTCTTCCCCTGCTGGAATTCAGACAGAATGCAGGTTTAAGGAGTCTCCCCCTGCAGGAATTCAGACAGAATGCAGGTTTAAGGAGTCTCCCCCTGCAGGAATTCAGACAGAATGCAGGTTTAAGGAGTCTCCCCCTGCAGGAATTCAGACAGAATGCAGGTTTAAGGAGTCTCACCCTGCTGGAATTCAGACAGAATGCAGGTTTAAGGTACTTCCACATTTGCAGCACTTCGCCAAACCGGATGCGTTAATATTATACTATACTATATATACTATATTAGTCTATGGTTCCATAATAACGCAGGGTGCTGCTCCAATCAGTGTTACTCGTCTGAAGTAGGAAGTGGGAGGGATAGAACCCAGCTGGACCAATCCCTGACTGGAGAGCGTACATTCATACTTGGCATGTTACAGATAACAAAAGAGTTAAGATATGCAGGGAATGGTGCCAGCGGCAGCCGTAAATAGAGTGAAATAATCAGAGCAATTCTATTTTAATTTTAATGTGATTTCTTTGCTAATTTGTATGAATTTCACATTCCATTTCTGGCTTTTTTTGCAGCTGTTTATTATGTTTATCTGCCTCGAGCTTGGATCTGTGAGAAGTCTCTCCTCAACTTCCTCTAAAATTCACTCTGACCCTCAGTGCTTTGAATTACCACATCCAGAGAGGGTTGATTTAACATTTATTTATTCAGAACAGCCGACGGAGAGAGAGACTAACGCTCTGGAAAGACAAGTTGAGTGGAGGGAAAGAAGGAAGATAATTCACAGAAAAAGTGTGATGTTAACTGAGCATTTCTTTTAATAACTTTTACTATATATTTGTCCTGTTTTTATAAATCCATTCATCCATTTTCTGCCTCTTATCCAGAGCTGAGTCACGGTGGCAGCCGGCTAAAGTAGTTCCTCTCTCCGGCAACATTTTCCACTTCATGAATGAATGAATTTATTGGTTGTAACCAAAGGGTAGGGTCAGAAACATCACCTTATATCAGGCCCCCCTTCTCACATTTTTTAACAGTAACAAACAAATTGGCAAGGAAAGAATTTACAAGACAAGAAAGATAAAATAAATTATACAAAAAAACTAAACCTATACGCTTACCCAGATAACCTACATACATACATGCATATGCATGCATACACTTACCTACATATATACATAAATACATACATACACTTAACCTACATATATACATACATAGATAAACCTACCTACATACTGTATATACATACATAGATACACTTACCTACATATATACATAAATACATACACTTACCTACATATATACATACATACATACATACATACATGCATACACATACCTACATATATTCATACATGCATACATACATGTACGCCTACATATACTTTCTCTTGGGGGATCCCCGGGTGTCTCCAGACCAGATGAGATATGTAATCTCTCCGGCATGTTCTGGGTCTACCCCGGGGTCTCCTACCAGTGCGACGTGCCCAGAAACCCTCCAAAGATGATGAAATAATCATACATTCTTGGCCAGGTCATTCTTGGAAAAGAGCTTTTAATCTCATACCCAACACGTCCTTTAAATGACACAACGAAATGTGGCGTTTGTCAGCATTTTATGTCCCCAACAGCTGGACGATAAAGCTGTTAAGGATGTGCGATGAATCAATAATTATAACTCTGAATCCATAATCATAGGCCAATCACTCTGATAGGACTCTCTTCATCTCCACATCTGTGTCTCTTTGTACAGTGTGTGCCAGTAAATCAGCATCATTGATCTACAAAAATGGTCCGTCGAGGCCTCCTTTGCCTCCACGGGCAAAATCGTCAAAAGAAGTGACAAAAACATTGAGAGGAATCCACAAATGCGCAGCACAAAAGCGTCAAAAACATCAGAACAAAATCGTGAAAAAAGGGACAAAAATGTAAAAACATAGCCAGAAAAATTGCGGCAAAAAAGCATCATGAATGTTGGATTGCAATTGCAAATGCACCTGCACCCATCTGTGCACCCATGGGCGTGCTGGTCTTACAGGGAGGTGTGTTCAGGTGCATTCTGGGTGTGCTGGTCTTACAGGGAGGTGTGTTCAGGTGCATTCTGGGCGTGCTGGTCTTACAGGGAGGTGTGTTCAGGTGCATTCTGGGCGTGCTGGTCTTACAGGGAGGTGTGTTCAGGTGCATTCTGGGCGTGCTGGTCTTACAGGGAGGTGTGTTCAGGTGCATTCTGGGCGTACTGGTCTTACAGGGAGGTGTGTTCAGGTGCATTCTGGGCGTGTTGGTCTTACAGGGAGGTGTGTTCGGGTGCATTCTGGGCGTATTGCCATCTTGAGGCAGCGGGAAGTGATCGCACCAACAAAAACCTGGTCTAAAGTCAATAACGCAGCATTTCATTATTTTAACAGCACATTAGTAAAATGCTCCGAGGCTCGTGCACAGCACATGCACACTATGCTTGTTACACACACAGGGACGCACAGCAGCACACACACATGCAGAAGATTACTAATAAACATATTACAGTGTAAATCCTAGTTAGTCCTGTTAGTTTCTTTGTATGTGTATGTAGTGTGTGTGTGTGTGTGTGTGTGTGTGTGTGTAGTGTGTGTGTGTGTGTGTGTGTGTTTGTACCTACACAAATATATACCTTTACCTAAATATAGGTCATTATTGCTTTTACGTTTTGTGTTTTTGACTGACAATATCAAGAAAAAAAAGAACATTCTTGTAATTCATTTATTAAGAAGAAACTGGACTACTTTACAACTGTGTACGGTATGTTTTTACATTGAACAATCTACTCAAAACACCTTTATCTCATCATCATTATGAATATTAACACATTAGATCAACTTATAAGAGCCGTACGTTTATGTAGTAGAAAGCTTTTCTACCGCTTGTTTTACAAAACAAACTCGGTGCAGTGATGGAAAAAGCTGATAATCAATAAATCCAAGCATGTGGGGTTATTCAGAGACACAACATTACTTTGAACCATATAAACTTCATTAAATGTTAATCTTTTCAGGTCACATATACTTCTACTTCTACTTTATCACAGCTTTTTCAGCCACTGCCCTCTCATATCAGGGCGCTATATTTCTTCACAATGGAGATGGCTCGATAAATAAATGTCTGTGTGTGTGTGTGTGTGTTTGTGCATGCGTGTGTGTGTGTGTCTGTGTGCGTGACTGTGTGTGTGTCTGTGTGCGTGTGTGTCTGTGTGTGTGTTTCTGTGTGCGTGTGTGTATGTGCATGTGTGCGTGCGTGTGTAACTGCTTCACTAACAGTAATTTAATGGTTAAGCAATAATTTTTCAATGAATAACAACAAAGTATTCATAAAGGTACACATAATGCTTCACTAACCGTAGATAATGGTTAAGTTATCATTCGGTAATGATTAACAACTCAGTACGATGCATTAGTTTTATTTAAGTTACACACAATGCTTAGACAACAGTAGTTAATGTAGTAGTTAAGAAGATTACCTAATGATTCACAATCAAACTGAATGTGTGAGGCGGATAACGTTTTCTTTATTATTTGGGCATTTCTGCCTTTACTAGATAGGAAAGCTGAGATATGAAAGGGGAGAGACAACCGGGAGAGGGGGGGGGGGGGGGGGGGGGGGGGGTATGCAGGAAAACCATCACAGGTCGGACTCTAACCCTGGACCTTCTGCGTCGAGGAATGGACCTCTGCACATGTGCGCCCACTCTACCAACTGAGCCAACCGGCCACGTGGATAACGTGTTTTGTGTGCTGCCTTGTCTTGTTATTTACTGCTCCATTTTAGGAGGCCGTATGGCTTCTCAACCAGCACAGTAAACACACAGCTGACCACCAGCGTGAGCACCAGGGTGCCAAGGAACTGGTACATCTAAAGAAGACAGGAGACATGCAGTATGGAGTTAGAAAGGCATACACAAACACGGCCAAAAAACGGCCAAAATCTGAAACATCTCAGCATTACGCTTCAGGGTTAAACGTCAAGGCTTTTTTTTTTTTTTGCCTGGTTGGACAAGTGAAAAACAATTCTCAAACTTGTGGCAATCTTTGCACGCTCGATGGCGTTTTAAGCCCCCAACATCTCCGTCCAGGCAGCGCTGCGACCGTTGACTCTATGGCACCAAACCCTAACCCCTAACCCTAACCATAACCACTGCCTTCCAGGCAAGAGAATGTGCTGACTTACAAAGTTGAGATCTGTGAAGTGGAATGGAGTTTCTTGCAAGCCAACGTAGACGATGGAGAAGACAGGATGCATCAGATAGCTGCAGAAACTGATATTGGAAAGAGGGCTCCATACATCCAATGACAAGAAGCTCTTGATAAAACCTAGAGAGACAGTGAGAAATAACTTGTTTTAAACATTTAACAAGACGTGTGAAGAAAACATGCTATGTATTAGTAATCATATTTCTTTTCCCACATCATTGTATTGTAAAATCCCCCCCAAATCTTTACAGTATAGTCAATATAGTGTAGTCAATCATTGATCATGAATTTGACCTTTTCAGCCTAAGCAATACTTAAAATAATACAAAACAGTGATTGGGGAAAACAAATATGATGAGAAATGTTAAAAAAGGCAACGAAAAAAAAACATGCGACGAAAACATGACGAAAACATAGAGAGAAGACTAAGACAACATCGAAACATTGAACATTATTGTGTAGTCAATCATTGATCAACATGATCAAGATTATGCAGAGGAAACAAATACTTGGCCTGTGAGGAGGGTTAAACATCTTCTGAACATTGTATTTGGACCATCCCTGCTCTCTGATTACCTCCGTAACCCTCCTCACAGGCCAGTATTATCCAGGTCACAGCCAGAGCCCAGAGGCACCGGTGCAGGCCCTGGTACAGGGCGTGTGGTACAGATGGATAGTCAGGGGTCTCCCTGAGGACGTAGGCCACTCCAACCACAACAGCAATGACCGACAGACAGCAGAACCAACCAAGTCCTGCCTGCCACTGGAGAACAACAAGACACCATGAGTACATGCATGCGATGGCAGCTATAACCGCTTGTGTACCGAGTCCTTTCGGCTTGATAATATCCAACACAGTTTCACGGCAGTTTGTGAAATGGTCACATATTTGAATTTGATTTGTGCAAAAAAGCACATTTATCTCATTTTATCGTGATGGTCAGCACGTATTTTATAATACCAACAATTGCATAGCTGTATACAGCGGGACGGTTGGGTTTAGGAAAAGAAGAACGGGACGGCTGGGTTCAGGAAACGTGACACGCGGGACACGATCCCCGGTCTCCTGGGTGAAAGTCCTGTGTTGTTTGACCCGTCCACCCCCCCAATCAACCTCCCTACATGGATTTTCGCCCTTTCATACTACTCGCTACGGTGTCATTTCACATGTAAATCGCAAGGTAATGTAAGTCAATGGAGGCCAAACGGCATTGATAAACATGCTAAAAAGCAAGTATGCATCTTGGTAAAACGCCAATAATGGCATATGAACTGGCGTGTCGTACATATGCCACTTCATGAGAACAGCCTGTGAAAATGCAAAATAACCGAGCGCAAATATTTTGCATTAAAACTATTCATAGAGAGAGAAAGCGATGGGAGATGCAGTGTGAGTGCATGAGAGAGAGAGAGTTTGGAGTAGAGGAGAGTCAACGTCTAGCGGTGAAGATATCAGGTTGATCGACAGTAGCTAGTCTTCAGTTTGGGCTCCTCCAGACCACCAGAGGCGTCTTGTCTTCATACTACTCGCTGCCGTAGTCGTGCTGTGATCACAAAAGATGCTTCCCGTTGAAATACATTAGTTTAAAAAAATATGCTGACCATCACGAAAAAAATGAGATATAGTAGTATAGTAATCTGTGTGAAGTGATTCCAGCAGGATGTTCTCACCTTTCGCTTCAACAGGTGATCTTTCTTTGTTGTAAAATATATTCCAGTCAAGACCCCGATTAAAAACGGCCCATATCTTGTGTGCGGTGTCAGATAGTAATACAAGGCATATATTCCAGTTGGCCTGCAAAATAAATAACAAAACTTTGAATTGTTAAATGAACAATTCCAATAGCTAATTAGCTTTTACTTTGTTTTTATATTGGGTTTTACATTATAACAAATTCTAAGTCACCCTACATTTCATACATTTGCTTCCTAAGCTGTTCAAATTAACACAAGATCACCATAACTACGTCTTACGCTGTAATTGGCAGAAAGACTGGCAGATGCAGGAGTGCAATTACAACAGCACCACCCACCATGGTCATCAACAGAAGTCCTCCAGCAACAGCCACAAACACACCCCTGTTTCTGATAAACAAATGACAGGATGAATAAGATGCACACTAGGGGCACAACGAATAAAAGACACGAAAATGCAGCTAGTCTGCAGTTTGGGAAAAATTCCCTTTGGTCCTACAGCCCACTACTCCGACGTCCACCAGCGATATTATGAATCCCATTATGGCCACGCCAAGACCCGACTTTGAATAGCATTTATTGGCCAGGCGTCCATGCTTACGCAAGGTAACGTAACCCCATTAGTTCAGGTCCTATTCCCTGACCAATCAGCTATCCTAACCTCAACTACTCGAGGTCACATGCCTAACCCCAACCAATCGAGTTGCTTCGTAGGGCGGGTCTTGCCTAGAAGTTACGTGGAATCCACAAAAGCTTATATGGTCGGAACAATGGGATGTCGGAGCAGAGGGCTGTAGGACCAAAGGGAATTTTTCGGGTTATTGATCAGTCGGAACAATGGAGCGTTGGAGAAATGGGTTGTAATACTAAGCTGTGGCCTTGATTCAAACATAAAAGTAAAAACAAACGTAATTTGTCCAAGGTAGAATATACATACAGTCTGTACAAATAGACTAGCAGAGGAGTGGTGGCATAACACTGGAAGTCCAGAGAAAGGTACCATGTCCAAGGAAGACACTGAGGAGACATTGGGAAATATAATGTTAGGAAATAGTTAATTATAGAAGTATGTCAAAATAGAATTATAGCTACTAGATTATTGCTTAAACTTACCACATGTTCCATTGGGAAGAAATTGTTAATCAACAGTAAGTTAGTCCACCAGTTCGTCTTACAATTCATCATTACATCTATGCCCTTGAACCAGTATGGTCCCCACTGGACCAGCGAGACGAGGCCAATGGTTAGACACACAGTGAACATATGCAGTGGTTGAATCCTGTAGCAAGGAAAAGACAACAAGAATTTGCATGTAGCCTACTGTGTCTCTTTTTTTTTTTTAAATCAAATTATCAAATACCTTTTAATCCTCGTGAAGAGGTAGTTGACCACCAAACTGGGACTCAGTTTGTCTTCAGCCCTGCCGATGGCGCCCAGCAGAGACCTCGCGCTAAGCAGACCCCTAAAACACAAAAACTGCTCTGCTAAAACTGGCAAGGAGAAGGTGCTCACTGCAGAGCCATTTGGTTAGTCCAGGTCCAGGTCCAGCCCCGCCCCCGCTAAGGTCCAGCCTCATCAGGCGCAAGTTCAGAGTTAAAAAGACAATGGGAGAGCCCTGACCCTCCATGGACCAGACACAAACTATGCATGGAACTTCATAAATCAAGTAAGTAATCAGTACTTTTGAGTGTTACTCCAGGATAACGTTAGCATGAACATTAATTAAATGAGACACGGTATACATGAATATAGATGTTTTGTGGAGAAGCATTTAAAGTTCTGTCCCACACAGCGTCGTAATGTCAGCGTTAACACCTTTACATACTTACAATCTCGTGTTTTTCTCGTACTAATGTCACATGTATGTTTGTTTGTGTGGAAACCTTTTATTAAGCAACTGTAGGAACACATTCATGAATGTCAACAGATGAGCGCATCAGTGCACAAGAGGCAACAAGCGCACGATAATCTCCTGAGGCCAACTTCTGTTTAACTTCTTCCATCGTTGCACTGCCACACGTAGCCTAATATGTACTTGTTTCATTGTCACAGCTACAAAAACACAGGAAGACAGATGTATATTTTAAATTTATTTTAATCACAAAAACGAACCTTTGCATCAAGTGAAACAGGCCCATTGGCTACCTACATAATAAGCTGTTTTAAATTTAAAATGTTCAATGCCATAGCGCGCTGATGTGACCGAGCCCAACCCGAACCAGACCCCCACATTTCTAAATATCTGTCCGGTATCCATCCTCTAACTCAGAGTTAAGCACGTGCAACACCACCATAAAAACACATTATGAATGGAGCCATGATACTACGATTCACCATGGCAACAACCACAAACAAATTGGTCAGCGTACTTTACCCCTCTGGAGCTGGAACTATACTGGGGTATATATTTTGTAAAAAAAAAGCAACACGGCTGCTGCTGCAAAATAGCGAGAATTGGCGTGGGAGAAAATTGCTGCTCGAGTAAATGCGTTAGTTCCGATATAGTGTATTAATATCATATTTAATCACAGGTATATTATTATTGACGAGAATGTTATTGATGGTAGACCCTAGTGATATGAGGACGAATAAGGTTATATATCTGATGGACTGTGAAGAAAAACAATACCGCTCAAATAGGTAGTTATCTGGCAATAAAAGTAGCTAGTCGGGGCCTCAATATCATCTCCAGACATATGTTAAACTCTCTGTGAAGTAATACAGCTTCTTCATTAACAGGATCATATGCCAAAAACGTGTTATAGTCTGCTAAAATGCAAGTCTGGGTAAACCAGCCCGATCTGCCGGTGGTTTGATGTCTCCCTGCAGCTCGGTCTGGAAACCTGTACGTTTATCTCTCCTGTTTCCATTAAAAATTTGCGGGAACCAATCACAAACTGGCTCATCCACCTGGCGCGCTATTGGCGGGTTTAACACGATGACGATAGAGAAGCGACCAAGTAGCTTCTTGTTTACATTCAACATGACGGCCACCGAAGCGTAGCTACCCGTTGATGCCGCTGTCGCTGCTACGTCAACCGGATCGTTGCTCTGATTGGTTGAAGGACTATCCAGTTGCGTACAGAGTCATTTGAACTACGCCCGTTGGTCCCGCCTCGTGTGCAGAGAAAATACAGAGTAGACTCCCCAGAATAATGTTCATTCTTAAAAGATGGAGCTTGGTCTGGTGATAGCCAGACTAATACAGAGTACCTGTATACAGACTGGATGAATGAATGAGGAAATGAAAGAGCGCTGTGTAAGAGGGAGGAGACAGAGAAACTCAAGGTGCTCCCGACCAGGTTAGGTTCACGATATGGTAACTGAGTCTGAGGTTAAGGTATCTCCCTTCCTGAAACGGAAAACTCAGTTTCCCTCATCTTAGGGTTAACAAACTCTATGGATGTTAAACCACTTTGTTCAAAATCTAAGCCAACTGTCAGGGTGACATCTTATCTTCTTTGAATTACATTGTTGGTTGTTGAGCCCATGAGCCCATGTGGTGATATCACTTATAGATGAATGACGATTCTTGATGCAGTGCCGCCTGAGGGATCGGAGATCACGGTTGTTCAGCTTAGGCTTGCGCCCTTGTCTTTTATGCACTGAAATTCCTCCTCATTCCTTGAATCTTTTAATTATGTTATGCACTGTTGAAGGTGAAATAAGCAAATGTCTTCCTATCTTTCTTTGAGGAACATTGTTTTTAAACATTTCAATAATTTTCTTACGTATTTGTTGGCAAACTGGCGATCCTCGGCCCATCTTTGCTCCTAAAGGACTAGACCTTTCTTGGATGCTGCTTTTGTACCAAATCATAATTACAATCACCTGATGACACCTGATGACCTGATTACATCATTATTTAACCAATGTACCTGATTACTAGCCCTAAATTGCTCCTGTCCCAACCTTTTTTGGAATGTGTTGCAGGTCTGAATGACAGGAAAGGATGTATATTTACAAATGAAATTAAGTTGACCGGACAAAACATGAAATATTTTGTGTTCACATTGTCTGCAATGAAATACAAGTCAAAGTACATTTAGAAATCACTACTTTCTTTTTTATTTGTGTTTTTCATACTGTCCCAACTTTTTCTGATTTGGGTTGTACCTTACTGTCCCACTAGAGCACTGCGCTCCCAGAATGCCGAGTTACTTGTGGTTCCTAGAGTCTCTAAAAGTAGAATGGGAGCCAGAGCCTTCAGCTATCAGGCTCCTCTCCTGTGGAACCAGCTCCCGGTCTGTGTTTGGGGAGCAGACACCGTTACCAACTTAAAACTCTCCTCTTTGATAGACCTTATAGTTAGGGAGTGAGGAGTTTCTTTTTTTATTTGTGTTTTTCATACTGTCCCAACTTTTTCTGATTTGGGGTTGTATAAGAACATTAAATACAAATAGAAAACATAAACAACCATAAAACACCCTGCCTAGCTAAAAGCCTGCTTGAAGAGCAGAGTCTTCAGTTCCTTTTTAAAAGAATCAACAGAGTTCGCACAACGCAGAAAAAGAGGCAAAGCATTCCCCAGTCTAGGAGCGACTGCAGGAATGATCTGCCCCCTCTCGTAAAATGGGTGTGAGGAACCACCAATAGCCTCTGATCTAATGACCTCAGTCTCCTGGTGGGAGTGTGGAGCTGAATCAAGTCAGTTATATAAGTAGGAGCTTGACCATGCAGGGCTCTGAAAGTAAGAACTAGGATTTTAAATTGGATTCTGTACTGGACTGGTAACCAGTGAAGTGCTGCTAAAACCGGTGTGATGTGTGCTCTTTTGATAATGTGAGATACAAGCCTTGCAGCAGAGTTCTGAACAGCCTGGAGACAGTAGAGCTCCTCCTTACTCAAACCGGTAAAAAGACTGTTGCAGTAATCTAAACAAGAGGAAATGAAAGCATGAATGATCATCTCCAACTCACCCACTCCCCCTCCTTCCCAAATACAAACCCACCCTCTGGGTGTCCCCAACAATTAAATGTCTCTCTCTGTGTGTTTTACTTATTATGAAGAATATATTATGATCATAAACCTGTTTAACTAGAGCCTGAAGCTGTTCTGTTACTGTCTATATGCAAACGCTCACAGCAAATAGAGCCTGCAGGCCTTGAAATGTAATTTCTCCAATTTTATATTTACATTACATTACATTACATGTCATTTAGCTGACGCTTTTATCCAAAGCGACTTTCAATTAAGTGCTTTCAACTGTGAAGGTACAAACTCGAGACAACAAGTATTAAGTGCAAGTACATTAGCTTTAAATAAATAAAGCTACAAAGAGACGCAAAGAAGCGCAATTGTTTTTATTTTTTTATTTTTTTATTTATTTTTTAGAGCTCACAGGTAGTTGGTTGTTTGTAATTTTTAAATACTGACAAACAAACAGCTACCTACTAATATTTTCCTATGTTTTTGTGTCTTAAGTGACTGATGGGAACGGCAATCTTTGACACTGGTCCAGTATTAAGCGAGATCGCTGCAGTCGGCAGCGGCAAAACAAGCTACGATGTAAGTTAATAATTAATTGTGCTGCTTGTATTTACCTTCACAAAAGTGCTCATTTTGCCGCTGACAGACTCAGATTAATATTTTAAGTGTCTGACAACATTATGGAAATTATTTCTAAGGAGGTCGACCTTTCTGTTAAAGAGTAAGATCCTTTTTTAACTATAAAAACATTTGAGAAATTGCGTTCCCTTAACCCACCAGACTCCATGTAAATAAACAGTAATTTAAGCATCGTAAAACACATTCAATGTGGACAGAAACAAAATAAAACTATGGGTCGTCTTTCCACTTTTCCAACCATCACAACTCTAGTTGTGGTTGAAATAAACACATAGTTTACAGATTTACATGTGAAAATATGTTGGCTCTATACACGCTAAAAGTATTATTAAGTATTATTTTCTGTCTGGTGTGTTCAGAGCTGTTTCTGGTTAAACAGAAAGGTCTTAAAGAGGTTGTTGCCCCCTGCTCAGTCTAACTCAGGTTTAGGGACTCTACAACTCAAACAGAAAGAAAAGCCCTTCAAACGTCAGCAACA
Source organism: Gymnocephalus cernua (assembly GCA_023631565.1). Classification (NCBI taxonomy): domain Eukaryota; kingdom Metazoa; phylum Chordata; class Actinopteri; order Perciformes; family Percidae; genus Gymnocephalus; species Gymnocephalus cernua. The sequence continues at coordinate 41,829,162 of CM042428.1, read as the reverse complement.
CTTACTGAGAACAGCATATTCCTTCGGATGGTCTTGTTTCAATTCCCAGAGGAACGTGTCGGTATCCTCCGTGCATCTCTGAGATGCGTTCAAGGCCTGCGTATTCTCCGGCGCTGCACTACACCCTGCAAACAGAAGGAACACCGCCCAACCCAGCGCCATTTTTAGGACAGACTGCGTATTTTTAGAGAAGGTGTTTAATAAAGAGGCGAAGAGGGACCCAATGGGACCTTATTCTGGAAAAAAAAATATGATGTTCGTCTGTTTAAAAGACAATTTTTTCAAGTTGAGTAGTGTATGATCCATCCCATTTGGTTCTCTCTCCTCCTCCTTCTCCTCCTCCTCCTTCTCCTCATCTCATGCTGCTGTATGAATGAAAACCTGCTTTGAGTCAATTTGCCTGTTCAAATAGTACAAAACCTGCATATTCCAAATGCCACACGGTTGAATATGTGATCTTGTGTTAGACTCAAAAACCAAAAACTTCAAAGGGTAAAACAAGTGTAAATGACAGAGAGAGAGAGAGAGAGAGAGAGAGAGAGAGAGAGAGAGAGAGAGAGAGAGAGAGTGAGGGGCAGAGAGAGACAGTGAGGGGAATGAAAGAGACAGAAAGTTGAATCTCTCTCTCTGTGTGTCACTCCATCTCGACCTCCAGAACAAATCTCATTTCCTCAAGCTGCTTTACTCCGAGGAGTGTAAAAAAAAACACAGTAGAAAGAAGGAAGGCAACACTAGGACGACAAAAGAGACAAACAATTTAAATAAGTGACAAACTTCGAAAACAGAGACAAAAACTTAAAAAAAAGCGACAAACTTTGAGAAAAATCGACAGTAGAAGTAACTACAGCCTTGTAACTGAAAAACATTTTGCAAAAACATTTCACGTACCCCCTGCAGTCCTTCAGAGTACCCCTAGGGGGACACATACCCCCTGCAGTCCTTCAGAGTACCCCTAGGGGGACACATACCCCCTGCAGTCCTCCAAAGTACCCCTAGGGGGACACATACCCCCTGCAGTCCTCCAGAGTACCCCTAGGGGGACACGTACCCCCTGCCGTCCTCCAGAGTACCCCTAGGCATGTAGCCCTGACTGCAGACCCGCAGACCTCAATGTGGGCGGAGTTAAACGTTGAACCCCGCCGTCACCGTGTCACCGTCATGGATGTATTAAGAGAAGTGGATACAGTGTTCGGCGGGAAGCCCCGTACGTTCCAATGAGAGTTGCTCAAAAGCGCATTAAGACAACATGGAGCTCGATGGACACGCGCACTAGCAACTATTTGTTTGCGTTGTCTTAGCAACCGGTAACAACATGCTCGTTCATGAGCGTGTCTCTTACAAGTGGCGAACTCACGAACTCGCCGTTTTTATTGTCTAAAACATTCACTGACGTTAAACATTGTGTTTTCGTTCATCCACGTTACAAGCTTTACAGCATACAGCCCTCGGGTGTATCATAAGAGAGAACCAAGGCAATGTAATCACTATGTCTGTAGTAACGTTGTGTAGGCATATAGCTAGCTACCCCTGATGTTAGCAACTAGCTAGCTAGCCGATAGCCCCACAAGTTTGGGAAACGCTAATGACGTTACATACATGTAACAGGCTTTACAAACACACACATCCCTCGGATGCATCATAACTTAATAAGATAATACCATGGACGTATTCATATAACCATAACACATGGTGAATTACAACCATCAGCTAGCGCTATTTCGCCACATTCATTAAGGTTTCTTGTCTATTAGTGATGTGCGGATCGATACTAAAGTATCGATATTAACAATCCCAACGTCTCCTGCTCTAGTATTGATTCTCATATAAAAAGATCGATATTTAAACTCAGTAATTAGGAGTGAGTGTTTATGTTACACGGCGGACGTGACGGCGGGGTTCAACGTTTAACTCCGCCCACATTGAGGTCTGCGGCTCTGCAGTGAGGGGCTTCTCCCCCTAGGGGGACACGTACCCCCTGCAGTCCTCCAGAGTACCCCTAGGGGGACACGTACCCCCTGCAGTCCTCCAGAGTACCCCTAGGGGGACACGTACCCCCTGCCGTCCTCCAGAGTACCACTAGGGGGACAAATACCCCCTGCAGTCCTCCAGATTACCCCTAGGGGGACTCGTAGTCAGCACTTGTTAAAGGGTAAAGAGGAGTTTCCCAGTGCCAGAGAACATACCATAATAGACTGCTTTATTGTCATATCTTGTGGAAACTACTTAAGTCCACGGCCTTTGTGTTAGAGATAGAAAATGTCCCGAGGGGAAATGTGGCGAAATATAACATTTTAGTATCATTCTCCATTAACTTTATGGCAGTTTTTTACGTCTTTCCTGCACCTTTCAAAAAGAGAAATGTGCGAATGCGTTGCAACAACAGTAAGTCCTGTGATTGAAATGTCAGCCATCGCAAGCAAAAACGCTTATCGCTCTCATTCCTCGCCTCTCTGTTACCTCCCCTCTCCACCCGTCCATCCATCTTTCCTCCTTTCCTTTCTCTGTTTTTGGGAAATTATCTTTTCCATTTCTGTGTCCTCCACTCCACCTTTTTTTTTCTATCCTGCCTTCTCTCTGCCTCCATCGCTCCATGTCTAATCCACTCCTTTCATCCCATTCCTCACTCTGTCCTCCTCCATCTGTATGCACGCTCCCTCTTTTCCTTGGCTCATACTTCTGTCTCTCTTCCTACATCAGTTCCCTTCATCTCTCTCTCTCTCTCTCTCTCTCTCTCTCTCTCTCTCTCTCTCTCTCAGTATTTTGGATCCCAGAGAGCTTAGTGCTGGGACAGATCAATAAACCATCAGTTGCATATTGAGAGCCAATGATAGCAGCTCTGCCCAGAAGGATAATTCTTTCTTTTCCTCACTCGCTCTTCTCGCTCTTCTCTCTTTTCTATGTTTACTATACCTCGGTTCAAAGGTTAAACACGCCGCGTAAATGATAAATGCAGTAACGAGTTGAAGCTAAACGTGTCAACCGCATCTTTCCAAGAGAAAAACGTACAGCTGGGACGAGTGTGTCTCGCTCGCTCTGAGATCAGACTGATCTCCTGAAGTGGCGTATGTGTGACACGCCAAATCGTACGCCATTATTGGCGTGTTATCAAGACGCATACTCGCTTTTTAGCGTATTTATCAACGCCGTTTGGCCTCTATTGACTTACACTAGCGGCACAGGCTGTATTGCTATATTTGGGTTTAAAAAAATATCTTCTGTTACGTTTCCCTCTCTCATTCCCCCTGCTCTGGTGTCCCCCTCTCATTCCCCCTGCTCTGGTGTTTCCCCCTCTCATTCCCCCTGCTCTGGTGTTCCCCCCTCTCATTCCCCCTGCTCTGGTGTTTCCCCCTCTCATTCCCCCTGCTCTGGTGTTTCCCCCTCTCATTCCCCCTGCTCTGATGTTTCCCCCTCTCATTCCCCCTGCTCTGGCGTTTCCCCCTCTCATTCCCCCTGCTCTGGTGTTCCCCCCTCTCATTCCCCCTGCTCTGGTGTTTCCCCCTCTCATTCCCCCTGCTCTGGTGTCTCCCCCTCTCATTCCCCCTGCTCTGGTGTTCCCCCTCTCATTCCCCCTGCTCTGGTGTTTCCCCCTCTCATTCCCCCTGCTCTGGTGTTTCCCCCTCTCATTCCCCCTGCTCTGGTGTCTCCCCCTCTCATTCCCCCTGCTCTGGTGTTCCCCCTCTCATTCCCCCTGCTCTGGTGTTTCCCCCTCTCATTCCCCCTGCTCTGGTGTCTCCCCATCTCATTCCCCCTGCTCTGGCATCTCCCCCTCTCATTCCCCCTGCTCTGGTGTTTCCCCCCTCTCATTCCCCCTGCTCTGGTGTTTCCCCCTCTCATTCCCCCTGCTCTGGTGTTTCCCCCTCTCATTCCCCCTGCTCTGGTGTTTCCCCCTCTCATTCCCCCTGCTCTGGCATTTCCGAGCCCCCTAAAACGGAGACCTTTGGCAACGCCGACACTGACGCCAACGTGTCTCCTCCTGATTGGGTCTCATCGGTCACGACGTCTCGTTCTCTGAGATTTAAAGCTACTAGCGTTACCATGGTAACTACCAGCAGTGGGCGGAGTCTCCACGCTGCCTCCTGGTTATGTCCAGAATACCAGGATGTTGATGAGATATGAGGTTGTTGCATGTTGCGTGTTAGTGTAAACAGAGATTAGTTCTTCTTCTACTGGAGATAAAAACACTCGGTGCACCGAGATCACTTTTGGCCTCTAAACTCAAACGCTTAAAAAAAACCTAAACGTAGCGGTGGAGATGGAGCCTCACTCTGATTTTGGAATTGGAAAGACAGATGCAGAGCGTCACATGATGATCGTAGTGAAAACACTGTTCTGTTAATTTAGCAGGATGTCAGGTGATTTCTGATTTGTTGAACATGAGATCTTTACATGCTTCCTCCAGTGACCTGATCATGCTTTTCAAAGACAGCAGATTTGGCTGAAAAATACTCCATCACCAGAGAAATGAGGTATGATTATCTTCACCAGCAGCAATCTCAGACTAAATGCTCTTTGGGTCTGCAGCGGGGGAAATGAGGGCAGGAGGTACACACAGCTGTGTCTGCTTAAAATTTGGCAGAAAATAAAATCCATCAACACACAAATCCCTCAAAATCTGCTTGAAGATAAGCACGAATTGTAATATGTAGATTATGTCCTGTGGACACAATGTGTCTAAAGACTTTAGTCAAGGTGTAACTGAACTGGATTTTGTTGCGGACATGTTTTTGGCCGTGGCTTTGGTTAAAACTGGATTTGAATCCACCTAAACAAATGTGTTTACATGGTACACCTGTATCCTGGTTATGTGTTGCACATGTAAACATAAACATATTACTATGACAGATAGATAGATAGATAGATAGATAGATAGATAGATAGATAGATAGATAGATAGATAGATAGATAGATAGATAGATAGATAGACTTTATTAATCCTAAATTGGGACATTTCTCTGTTACAGCAGCAGGTTACAAGGACATACACACATACAGAAAACGTACCATTTACTACGTTTACAAGCAGCCAATAACCTGTTCAAAACCGGAATCTGGTGCATACAAAAACCCACGCGCAGTATACCGGAAGTACCGGAGGTAAACATGGCGAGAGAAAGTATGCGGGAGCGTGCCAATGGTCCCAGCCCTATGTTCCCACAGCTCTATGTTCCCACAGCTCTATGTTCCCACAACCCTATGTTCCCACAGCCTTATGTTCCCACAGCCCTATGTTCCCACAGCGTTATGTTCCCACAGCCCTATGTTCCCACAGCCCAATGTTCCCACAGCCCTATGTTCCCACAGCTCTATGTTCCCACAGCTCTATGTTCCCACAGCCCAATGTTCCCACAGCCCTATGTTCCCACAGCGTTATGTTCCCACAGCCTTATGTTCCCACAGCCATATGTTCCCACAGCTCTATGTTCCCACAACCCTATGTTCCCACAGCTCTATGTTCCCACAGCTATGTTCCCACAGCCCTATGTTCCCACAGCTCTATGTTCCCACAACCCTATGTTCCCACAGCCCTATGTTCCCACAGCTCTATGTTCCCACAACCCTATGTTCCCACACCTCTATGTTCCCACAGCCCTATGTTCCCACAGCTCTGTTCCCACAGATCTATGTTCCCACAGTTCCCACATTTAGAACCCTAACCCTAACATATGGGAACATAGGGCCTAATAAAAAGTAAAAAAAAAAAAATTGGGTTTTTTGAACAACATTTTCAACAACAAAAAGCAACAAAAAGCAACGTGGATGGTTCTCTTCAACAAGTAAAATGAATGAGTCATTATTTAACTTAATAACCTAAAATAACTTAAAAAAAAAAGAAAAGAAGATAAAATAACGTTGAAAAAAGTGACAAAAATGTCAGAAGAAGCTTCAAAAACGCAAATGAAAAATCTCACAAAAATGTCAAAAGGTGCAGACTTTTTATTTTTTTTAATAAAAACATGGGAAAAAGTGACAAAAACGTCAAAATGTTGACTCGGAAAAACTAAAGGTTGCATCGGTCGACAGGAAGACAACACAAGGGTTAGGAAACACTGATGGATGATTCTCATGCAGTGCAACACCACGATCATCTTCATCCTCAACAGAAGTTTCCTCCCAGAGCGCCGTGCTGCCCGAGGCGGAGGAAGTTGTTAGCAGGCGTGCAGGTTTAACACCTGTCACGCTGTCTGTCACAACACCACAACTTCCCTCTTTTCAGCTTAACTCATCCACTCAAGATCCTGCCCTCTTTGTTCTTCACTGTAAGTGATCGACACTTCATGGCCCTCGACACAAATCTTTCCATCTCCGCTCGCCGTGCTCACACCCTCGAGGCTCCGAGAGAGAAGAGGCAGTGAATTTCAAGTAGTTAAATTAACCTCATCTCGGTTGTCTGTTTTAAGGAACAGATCGAGGCCATAGATTGTAAACGGACAAGCTGCATTTCATCTAATTTTTCCAGCAGGAAAACGTCAAAAAAGCACAAAAACGTTGAAAGAAGTGACAAAAAAAAACTGTGAAGAACGTCGAAAAAAAGCTGCAAAAATGTTGAGAAAGCGGCAAAACAACAATATTACAGTAAATAGTGTGTGTGTTAATATGATGTGTGTGTGTGTGTGTCTGTGTGTGTGTTTGTGTCTGTCTGTGTGTGTGTGTGTGTGTGTGTGTGTGTGTGTGTGTGTGTGTGTGTGTGTGTGTGTGTGTGTGTGTGTTTGTGTGTGTGTGTCTGTGTGTGTGTTTGTGTCTGTGTGTGTGTGTGTGTGTGTGTGTCTGTGTGTGTTTGTGTGTGTGTCTGTGTCTGTGTCTGTGTGTGTGTGTGTGTGTGTGTGTGTGTGTGTGTCTGTGTCTGTGTGTGTGTGTGTGTGTGTGTGTGTGTGTCTGTGTTTGTGTTTGTGTCTGTGTGTGTGTGTGTGTGTGTGTCTGTGTGTGTTTGTGTCTGTGTGTGTGTGTGTGTGTGTCTGTGTGTGTTTGTGTCTGTGTGTGTGTTAGGATTGAACATTAGTCTGGGTGAGTCTGCTCTGTGTTTTCTCTGCACAAGAGGCGGGACCAACGGGCGTAGTTCAGATGACTCTGTACGCCATTGGATAGTCCTTCAACCAATCAGAGCAACGATCCGGGTGACGCAGCAGCAACAGCGGCATCAACGGGTTGCTAGCTGTGCTTCGGTGGCCGCCATGTTGAATGTAAACAAGAAGCTGCTTGGTCGCTTCTCTATCGTCATCGTGTTAAACCAGCCAATAGCGCGCCAGGTGGATGAGCCAGTTTGTGATTGGTCCCCGCAAAATTGTGAACGGAAACAGGAGAGATAAACGTACAGGTTTCCAGACCGATCTGCAGGGAGACATCACATCGCCGGCAGATCGGGCGGGGTTTACCCAGTCTAGTCCTGAGGCAGAATAGGGTCAGGACCAGCTGAGTGAGGGGACTCTTCTCTTTGCTCAGCTCTCTGCTTATAGGAGTGTGTGTGTGTGTGTGTGTGGGGGGGGGGGGGGGGGGGGTCACTGGTTTTTAAATGAATATTTGATTTGAAACGTTATTGAATTTTGCTGTTAGTAGTTTTCCTGTGCATCTGCAAGATGCATTTACAGAACTCTAGATCTCACTGCGTTGCAAGTAGCTGCAAGTTTACACTCTGTCAGATATCTGTCTGTCTTGGACCCAAGTGCAAAAATGCGAGGAGGGAGCAGCAGTTAGAAATACAAATAATTTATAATGATAACACAAAGAGAACTTACAAAAACATGCAAGCTGGTAATGTCCGAATAAAGGAAAAAAACAAGGAATTGCGGGACATTTCACTCAGGTGCTTCTTCCCATGATGTTTGCAGACAGCCATTTGTATCACATAGAGGTTTATTTGGGGAACATCTTGGAGTGGACTGGGGTGAGAAGGAGGTTGCATGTAAGTCTTGGCAAGAGTTGTCCAGGGCTTTCTGCTGATAGGCGTGGGGGTCACTGAACTGAACTGGACTGCTGTCATGAAACTGGCCCGGTCACCCATGACTGTTCTAAATCTGCAGGTTGCAACCAGTGAAGCTCAATCACCCACTGAAGAGGATGTTGGCTTGGTTCTGGACCTTCAGGCCCTACCTGTCCCAATGGACTGGGGTGAGAAGGAGCTTGCTTGGCAAGTCTTGGCAAGAGTTGTCCAGGGCTTTCTGCTGATGGTAGTCGGGGTCACTGTTGAAACGTTTTTGAATTTTGCTGTTTGTAGTTTTCCTGTGCATCTGCAAGATGCATTTGCAGAACTCTGGATGCATCTCACCGCGTTGCAAGCAGCTGCAAGTTTCTGCACTTTCAGGCCCTAAGGCCTAAACTAATCAGACTCCACTGTAACCTGACCCAATTTAGCCCTTCCTCTGCGTGTTTGTTGATGATGCTTTAACCAGTGCACTGAAATGACTCAATGAGACAAGATTCTCAGTTAACTAAATTTTAGTAACAGCATTGTGAGAATTACAGAACACATATATGTGGGCTTTGAACCAAGACTAAGTATTCCCTAGCAAGAACGCGAGACCCAGGTCCACTCAGCCTTTGAGAGTTCAAGAGCCTCGATCTATCTGTCTCTCCCTAGGCTATCTATCTTCTTTCTCCGGGTGCTGTTGTCAGGCAGAATGTGCGTGTGTTGCTCTTGTTGACCTTTTTACCGCGCCTGAACGCCTACTCGTATCTAACAGCTATCTAGCAGCTGTTTCCCGTTATCTCAGTCTTGCACAAAACAGTCTTCTGACTGATAAACTGTAACAGAACACTTCTGAATAATAAAAAATATCTCAACACACAATCAGCACACACGATTCAATTTTATGTAGTGTCAAATCATGACAGGAGTTATCTCAGGACACCTTACACCTTACACCTTACATCATTTACAGAGACCCAACAATCCCCCCCCCCCCCCCCAGAGCAAGCTTTGGTGCAACAGCGCCGAGGAAAAACGTCCTTTTTACAGGCAGAAACCTCGGTCAGACCCTGGCTCAGATAGAGAGAAATATGATTCACACACACGACACGTTCAGTGGGACCATGCAGCGCCTTGGTGCATCAAGACGTTGGCATGGTATGAAGGTTTTGAGTTGCTGGAAACAGCTGGAAACAGCTGGCTTTTCTTTCTATCTGGAACACAATGCGGCACTATCACACCGGTCACCATAACTACCACAGAGGTACACTCCAGACAAAATGGATCCATCATTTCATACGGTGTAAAATGGCAGCACTTTTCTACCCTTAATGGACAAAGTGCTTTCCAATTTGCTCGTCATTCACGAGTTGAGACACACACACACACACACACACACACACACACACACACACACACACACACACACACACACACACACACACACACACACACACACACACACACAAAGATGACACCATTAGACATCATGTGAAACCAGAGGGCAGTTAAAAAAACAAAAAAAAGTCTCAAGTAAACAAAGGAGCTTCGACATGTGACGACTTCTAGACAGTTCATACATATATAACCACAAGTGCTGTTTAGACCGCCCCCATAATGGCCCTCACTTTAAAAGTGTAAATATCCACTTAATGAATTATTACTCCTGTTGGGAGCGTACCAGTGGATTCAGCATCAGACCAGTGAGGCAAACGAGCCACATGGAGCCGCTAGCACAGGAATTTAAACAGTAATGTAAACACATGTAAACACGTAAACATGTAAACACAGAAGCCTAGATTTCACACCTCCATGTGAAAGAGTCCTCAAAATGGTCGAAAGTACATTACCCCACGACCCCCGCCGGGGTCTAAAACTCTGCTTTCCCATTGGATGGGGTCCCTGAACACCAGCAGGGGTCCAGGCCCACGTGACCAAGGCTATAAAAGTCTCCGCCAACCAGCTATCTCAACGCTTTTCGCTTGCACCCCGTTGCTGAAGAAGCCACGTCGTCAACGTTGTACGAGAACAAATAGTAGCCTATCATTCGCTGGTCGAGTGAGCTGTTCGGTATCTTCCGTGATACAAGGGGATCCTAGCGAGACGCCAAACAAAATAATAATAACTCAATAACAAAATAAAGACTCAGGACTAGGTGGAGGGACGTCCAGCTGGGAGGAGGCCTCAGTGAAGACCCAGGACTAGGTGGAGGGACGTCCAGCTGGGAGGAGACCTCGGGGAAGACCCAGGACTAGGTGGAGGCACGTCCAGCTGGGAGGAGGCCTCAGTGAAGACCCAGGACTAGGTGGAGGGACGTCCAGCTGGGAGGAGACCTCGGGGAAGACCCAGGACTAGGTGGAGGGATTACATCTCCAACCTGGCCTGGGAACCCCTCGGGATCCCCCAATCGGAGCTGGTTAATGTGGCTCGGGAAAGGGAAGTTTGGGGTCCCCTGCTGGAGCTGCCGGACCCCAGATAAGAGGACGACAGTGGATGGATGGATGGATGGATGGATGTCTTCACATGTCACTTGGATTTGTCTTGTTGTTTTCTTACAAACTCTTTCTTACTTGATCATATCAAGGCAGGTTTGTTGTTGCTGCTGTGTTGGCAGCCTCAGTTTCCGAAACGGATAACATCATGAGGCCAGAACTCACAATGTGGAAAAAGGGGATTGGCTGCAACATCCCAAACCCTTGGCTTCAGATTGGACAAGGGATACAGCTGCTCTCATTACTCTTCTCCACGTTGAGGAGAGAATAGACTTAGTTTGTTTCTACGGGTTGCAAGAAGAAGCAGAGGATGGCAAAAAAAAATAAGGTTGGGTGTGACGTAGGAGGTAGGAGAGTAGACGTGACAAAAAATGGAAGGAAAGTAATGAAGCAACAACTTAATGATGGAGAGAAATCCCATGCTTGTGAGAAAGAAATGAGTGAGCATATGAGGGATGCTAAGCAGCTGGTAATGTTTGGTGTGTTATCACCACAGCTGAACTTCCATCCTACCCACAATCCTACAATGCCAGCCCTCTGACCAGCAGTCAGTCTGTTTCTTAAATTTCCCTTGGACTCTCTGTGGATCACGCTTACTGTGGGTGATTCATATTTCCTCTGTTCTTCTTTCAATATGTTTCCTGTGTGTGTGTGTGTGTGTGTGTGTGTGTGTGTGGGTGTGTGGGTGTGTGAGTGTGCGTGCGTGCGTGCGTTTGATTTGCATGAAAGATTGGGCCCATCCCTTATGTACAGCCAAGCCAAGCAGGAGCTGCACAACAGTTGCAAAGGAAGTACACTGTATCACCTCAGCCAAGAATCGGGATACTGTGTGTGTGTGTGTGTGTGTGTGTGTGTGTATGTGTGTGTGATTTGCATGAAACCTTGGGCCCATCCCTTCTGTACAAGATAATCTCACAGAGCTACTGCGAGCCAAGCAGGAGCTGCACAACAGTTGCGAAGGAAGTACACTGTATCACCTCAGCCAAGAATCGGGATACTGAGGGTGTGTGTGTGTGTGTGTGTGTGTGTGTGTGTGTGTGTGTGTGTGTGTGTGTGTGTGTGTGCGTGCGTGCGTGTGGGTGCGTGTCGTCTGATGCCAGTGTGCCGGCTGTCTGCTTCTTGGCAGAGCTCTGGCAGACCTCCTCCACTCCTGTTCTCACCAATGTATTGCCAACAGCAAATCTCTTCTCCAATCCGTATAAATCCACAGCGATAACTTGCTGGCATCCGTGTGTCATCACTGTTAGATCCGCTGTTTTGTGGTCCGGTTGGACCCTGCCAGGACACAATTGCAGTCATGAAGTACTCTTTGTTATAAATCCACTTTAAAGTGAAAATTACCTTGAGATCTGTCCAATTACTAACTATTTGAGAAGTGATAACGGATAGAAACGATGTGCATTATATCGTCTGTCCTGCAAGAAGTTCTGATACAGATCGCGATTTACTGTAAACTTTGTTGTATAAATCAGCTACGTACCAGTTAAGTACTCAGTGGTTTTTACTGGTACCTACAGTGGAAGAAAACAAGACAAAAATACAGATATTATATGTAAAGTTTGGAAGTTTTGAATCATTTGAAACATGTTAAGTCTGTGTATGTTTCTTGGAAGAGGCGTTTTTTTCCACAATAAACAATTTATTGTATATTTAGGAAAACTTTCTCACCCTTCAACACATTTGAACGATCGTCGGCCATGTTTCTGTACGTCTGTTGTCAATGTAACAGGCCCCGGGCATGAGGCTTGTGGACAGATTAAAATATGGTTCTGAAAAAGAACAGGAAAAATGATGAGACCGGCAACAGGTTGTGTTTCCTTCTCTCGCTTCTGCCAGACTTTATTTTATACATAAACATGTACTTTAAATTTGTTCTCAATTTCACATTCCTTCTCATAAGAATATCAAGTTACCATAGTCACCACATAACCTGAATTCAGTTTCCCAAATAAACATCATTTTCAGAATCCATATGTTCTGTTTGTCTTCATATCCAAATTAAACTAAAATACACCTTCTCCCAAACTTCTTTGGTCTACTGCTTACAGCTTTAATAACTGTGCTACTAACTAATAACTGCAGCGTCACTCGTTATGAATACGATTCCAAACGCACAGGCTGAATGCTAACATTTTAGCAGAATGCTGTTAAATCTATTAACAAAAGAGTACAGCTGGCGGGAGACATTAAACAAGCAAACATTAACTCTGTACATAATAACATTATTTCAAACACACACTTGCTTAAACAGCATTTAACATGACAGGGTTTTACGAAATAAAATCACAGGAGCCTCAAAATAGGACAACATACCCAACGTTGCACACACGTTCTGTAATTCAAGCTAGCTTACTCTGATTTAGCTGTAGCATTCCGACCACGTTACTCTGTGTTCCTCTAAATAACTACTAACTACAATCTTCATCCAGTATAAAACACGGAGAGCATTCATACATTGTACTGACATTATTTTTACCACATGTGTGTGTTTTTGCTCACAACCAACCTGAAAAAGAACAGGAAAAATGATGAGACCGGCAACAGGTTGTGTTTCCTTCTCTCGCTTCTGCCAGACTAAAGACAAGAGTCGGCTACAGCCACAATATGATCACTGGGAGGCGAAGCCCCCTTGTGGTGAAAATTTAGAATACAGTTTACAAAATGAATTTACACCAAATGAAAGAAATGCGGCCCTTATAAAGTAATATACATATGCCAGCTATTCAAAATATACATAATTAAACCAAATAATGTGACCACACGATTCTGGGCGTCACATCAACAACGCGTCACCAACTGGGAAACTCTGTTAGCAAAATCTAGCCCCAGTTTCCCACCTCTGATTCCCACATAGAGTGACATGAATGATGACGTTTTCACTGGGAGAGACCTTTCATTTAGTCACGTCAGGGGAACGGAGCGGACAGGTAAGTACAGAGACGAGAAACTAGACTAGGTACACTAATCGAAGGCTGGAGAAGAATGCGGATACTCGGTGGTAAGCAACAATCCGACAGGGAGAGTAAAGTCAGACTGGTATTTTAAGTAGGGATGGGCGAATCGATCCTGTGGTATCGATAGATCGATATACTCGCGCTACTCATTTGGCATTGATTTCCTTAAAAAAATATCGATATAAACAAAAAAAATGATATTTGGGTGGTGTATGCATCACTTTCAGCTGTTTTAGATTACTTACTTAAATTACTATGTGCCAGGACAACCCTGTACCTGGCGGCGTATATTGAGCCGGCCCATGTCACGTGACAGGAGACGAGCGAATGAGCGTCAACGTGCGACACACGCGGATGTATTGGCGACGCAGCCGACGGCGACGCAGCCGACGCCAGTCCAGCACGGATGCGGGGAGGAAAAACCAGAGAAGCGTGAGATATGGCAGACAAAAAAACGAAGCGTGGTGTTATTTTTCACCAGTCGATAAACTCATGGCAAGGTGCCAAGTGTGTGATAAAAAAAGTATTTTTTTCCTTTTAGCTTTTTCTACCAAGATTGGTCTTTTTTTGAGAAATAAGAAAAGTGAAAATATGTATGTTTTTGTTCATGTTTAATTTATTTCATTCACATTTGTTATTTATTTTATTTTATTATGTATTGACCATAATACATTTGGTATAAATGGTCTGTATTTGTCTTGTGATTCGTCTTAAATGTAATAATATGTTATAATATGGGTGGTGATGGTGCAGTGGATGTGACACATACCTTTGGTGTGGGAGATCAGGGTTCAATTCCCACTGTGATACATCAACCAATGTGTCCCTGAGCAAGACACTTAACCCCTAGTTGTTCCAGAGGCGTGTGCCCTCTGATATATAGCAATTGTATGTCGCTTTGGATAAAAGCGTCAGCTAAACGACATGTAATGTAATAATATTTTTACTGACAAAAATTGCCAATAAGAAATTAACGGTATCGATATCGATGAAAATGCAAATAAAAAAAAGTATCGGTACCGTATCGAACCCTAAAAGTGTGGTATCGCCCGTCCCTAAGTTGAAGGCAGATGATGGAGTAGGATGAGTAGCAGGTGCGCTGTGAAAACAAGGACAGACCCAAAACACACCAAGCGCACGGCAGGCATCACAAAATGAAGACATAAACCAAAACCCATTCACACACACACACACACACACACACACCAGACTGTCACCGTGCGGGCGTGACAGCATCTTACAATCGCTAACGTTATCCATATTCATATCTAGACGCAACAAATGATATCCAGGTACAAGAAAAGCCGGCAAGTCCAAAGATAGAACGGAAGTACAGAGAGTCGTCTCTATGCAGACGATGATGCATTGTCTCGGCTCGTCTGATTGGTGTGAACTGGCACCTTCTCGGAACGCTGCAGACCGACGCGCTGCAAGTTCAACTCGTCTAGTCTCGAACAATTGGTCTGAACTGGGCTTGAAACATTTAACACCAAAAAGGGGCAGAATTGACAGAATTCTGTGAAATGAACACGGCCCCTTAACTCAAGATCTGTGGCAGTTTCACGGAATCGCCAAAAATGCAAAAGGTCGTGGGTGGGCTTACGTTTCCAATGACACGCGAGACACGAGTCCTGTGTAGTTTGACCCATCCACCCCCCCCGTCCAACCTACCTACATGGATTTTCGTGCTTTCATACTACTCGCTACTGTAGTCGTTCTTAAAAGGTATAATGGAGGATTTTCCCGAATTTTAGAAAAGAACCGCCCTCTCCACTTTTTCAAAAAATGCACATGCGCAACACTCTACCTGCTCCCGAGAGGGAACGCCTATTAAACGTGTGCATGGGAGAGCGTGCACACGCCTAGTTCTCCTCGTGCTCGCTTTACAAGTTTCCAAAAGAAGATTTGCACTTTTTCCACTATGTCAGACTCGCCACCGGTAACTTAGTGAAAATCTATTTACGACAAGCATTGCTACAGGCCAACAAACAAGCTATCGTCTAGCATCTAAGTTGTTGTTTAGAGCGTTCAAGAAGAGAGTCTTGTGGGATCTGATATTGACTACGAGCCCGGGCCCTGTTCATCCCGACCAAGATCCAGGAGGGGAGGGGGCACCTAGAGGCCGAGGGAGACGAGGTCGCGGCGGGGGCGCATGAGCCAGCACCAGCCGATAGTGGGGAGAAGGCGGTCTGGCTAGAGGCCGCAGAAAGCGAAAACTACCTCGGGACGAGCACGTACGACGGCCTTACCTAAACATATCCCAGAATGATTGACAACTAGGAGGACCAATAGTCTTGATGATCCACCCGGAAAAAGAAAATCCTCCACTATACCTTTAAGGCGTTTTTCCATAACATGGTACCTGCTCGCCTCGCCTCTACTCGCCTTCTTTGGTTTTCCATTCTGATAAAAAGTACCTGGTACCTGCTAACAGGTACTTTATGTAGTACCACCTCCGTCGAGGTTCCCAGCGAGCTGAGCCGATACCAAAAGGTGGCGTGAAAGCGACAGACGGAGGAGTCCTGAACCAACCCGCCATTTTAAATAGTTTAGCCAGATGTGTTTTAGTTGTTGCTGCCTGCAGCTTTATCTGAAACAAAATGTGTCTCCTGGCAACAACAACAACAACAACAACACACCTTCACGTTCTGGGTGTGTGTCGCGTTAGTTCACGGCAGTTTCCTGCGGCGGCGCTATTAAGACGACCAGCCACGCTCGCCTCACGCATGAGGCGGTGGAAACAGGAGGACGGGGCAATGCGGCCGAGCTGGTACTAGCAATGGAAAAACGCCATTAGTGCTACGTCATCTTCTCATTGACTTTACATTGGCGTAGTTTTCCGTGGTGACCACATGGAATCTTCTGTCATTCCGTGTGGCCACGACCACGTAATAAGCTGCTACCAGTTCGTGATCATTTCACAGAATTCTGTGAGACCAGGCGTGAAGAAGGGACATACGGCGTGGAACGCGGCAGGTTCCTTTCAAGTCCTGGGGAGAAAATCTGTGAAAGTCAAATTACATCAGAAGGACGTAGTGTGACGGACACAAATGAGGCCAAAAAAAAAGACAAATGGAATCAAGACGTAAAACCCAACTCAAGTGCGCCATTTTAAAAGTGCCCTGAATAATGTAACAGCCTCCATCCTCTCGGCAGGCCAGCAGGGCACCTCTTAACATTCTTAATAGATGCTTTTCAATTAAGCCCAATGTGGTGGTGGCAATGTGTATGCTAATGTAGGCGCGTGTGTGTGTGTGTGTGTGTGTGTGTGTGCATGTTAGGAAACACCTCTGACTTGAATAACATTAACAGCTCTTTATTAGAATGACCAATGGCATAAAAAACAAACTTCTTAATCAGCATAAAGATAAGACGGCACACAGTCTGAAAGCTCTGGAGCTAATCTGAGCTTGATTTATTTTGTTTTTACCTTATTTAAAATGAACAGAGAATATAAAGTGCTTCAGTTCTGCAAACTGTGATTGCAAACTAAATCCCTGTGACAGAAGCTGCGGTTTGAAAGGACAATAACTAGTTTTAACGTGACTTTAAAATCGACATCAACCGAGCCAAAGTGCTTATGTTAACATTAGTTAGCTCGTTCTTATTGGATGGATGGATGGATGGATGGATGGATTATTGCCATTGCATATCACTACACAACAACATTAAGATGACATCAATCACTCACTTACCAGCATAAAAGCTAAGTAAGGGAGAGTGCCAAGCTCCGGCGTCTACACACGCCGCCATACGCCATAGTAACGTTAGCTTAGCTGGGAGCTTAATGGAGAAAGCTAAATCCAATCCAATGCACCTTATTATTAGGCATTTACTCTTGAGTTTGACCTACTTTTCATAGTTTTATTAGATTTTATGGTTTTTATTTTAGTATTAAGTGCTTTTAATTCATTATTAAATTGTATCTGATATTTGATTTTTGATTGTGTTTGATGTTTTATGTAAAGCACATTGAATTGCATTGCTGCTGAACTGTGCTACACAAATAAAAGTGCCTTGCCTTGCCTTATTTATATTGCACGATTTTACCAAACACAAGGTTTCCAAAGTGCTGCACAAAAAGATAAAACAGAATAAATAGAAAACACAATAGAAGCACAATAAAAAGATGAGGTACCCAACAGAAAGTTAATGTTAGCTGTCCTACAGCTGTCAGAGTTAGCTTGGACTTCATATATTACCTTCTAACAGCCGTCTTCTCAGTAGAAGTTAAGGAGAAAACACAAGACTTTCACCCAGGAAAAAGGTGTTCATGTCCTGAAGAAGTTAAGGAGAAAACACAAGACTTTCACCCAGGAAACAGGTGTTCATGTCCTGAAGAAGTTATGGAGAAAACACAAGACTTTCACCCAGGAAACAGGTGTTCATGTCCTGAAGAAGTTAAGGAGAAAACACAAGACTTTCACCCAGGAAACAGGTGTTCATGTCCTGAAGAAGTTATGGAGAAAACACAAGACTTTCACCCAGGAAACAGGTGTTCATGTCCTGAAGAAGTTAAGGAGAAAACACAAGACTTTCACCCAGGAAACAGGTGTTGATGTCCTGAAGAAGTTAAGGAGAAAACACAAGACTTTCACCCAGGAAACAGGTGTTCATGTCCTGAAGAAGTTAAGGAGAAAACACAAGACTTTCACCCAGGAAACAGGTGTTCATGTCCTGAAGAAGTTATGGAGAAAACAAGACTTTCACCCAGGAAACAGGTGTTCTTGTCCTGAAGAAGTTAAGGAGAAAACACAAGACTTTCACCCAGGAAACAGGTGTTCTTGTCCTGAAGAAGTTATGGAGAAAACACAAGACTTTCACCCAGGAAACAGGTGTTCATGTCCTGAAGAAGTTAAGGAGAAAACACAAGACTTTCACCCAGGAAACAGGTGTTCATGTCCTGAAGAAGTTATGGAGAAAACAAGACTTTCACCCAGGAAACAGGTGTTCATGTCCCAGGACAACTACTTAAGGAAACCGCTCCTTTATCCCAAACCACAATCTATTTTTCTAATCTTAACTAGTCGTCGTGGTGCGTAAACGTAACTGTCATCTCCACATGATGTCACCTTTTCTGGACTAAATTTAAAGCTATAGTGCGACTATTTCCTATTAATAAAAGTCTGTTACATTCAAGCCGTTGCCAAATAAGTTGGTACAAAGCTAACAAAGCCTATCAGCTCCACAAAACTCTCTCTGTACTAAGTATGGTGTCTTTCACCTTTTGTCAACTTATCTGTTCATGAGAACGCGTTCCTTTGCCAGCTGCTCCGAGTCAGCCTCGTTAGTCCTTTCCGGCTCTCCACAGTTTTCCTGCCTAATCAACTCATTCCCGTCACCTGAGCTTCTCCGTCCATCCGGCCACCTGCACTTTGGCAGATTAGTTCGGATGCTTGCTTTTGCTCTCTTAGGGCTCCTGCACACTGGCTGCGTGGCGTGAGCGTTTTTATTTGGGCTCCCATGGTAACAGGTTAGAGCGTGTACACTTCCTGCGCGACACGCACGTCTCAGAAAACGCATGCGTGCTAGAAATAGAACCGACGTCTATTTTTCACGCCACACGCCAGCGTGTTGGAAATGTTTCCAGGCAAAATAGAATAGAAAAAGATGATTATATGTCATTTTGGCACGAATATTTATTAAATAAATGACATGTTGATGTTTGAAAGTCTCGAAGTTTTGACATAAATGCAGATAAATAAATGTAAGTTAAAAAAATAATAATAAATAATTATAGATTTTCAAATATGTCACCTGTCAGTACTGCTGACGTTGTCTTTGCTGTAATCAATTCAATTACATTTTATTTATAGTATCAAATCATAACAAGAGTTATCTCTAGGCACTTTACAGATAGAGTAGGTCTAGACCACACTCTATAATTTACAAAGACCCAACAATTCTAGTAATTCCCTCAGATCAGTATATATATTTATGTTTATGGGAAACATCCATGTGTCCAGACGAGGCAGCAGCAGCAGCAGCAGCAGCAGCAGCAGCAGCAGCTACAGCAGCAGCTACAGCAGCAGTCAGACACGTTTCTGGTGTGTAAAGACACAGAAAACGCCACGCAGCCGCCACACAACAGAAACGCCACGCTCACGCCACGCAGGCAGTGTGCGGGAGGTCTTACGATCAGTTTGAACCTTGAAAGAAATATATATTCTGAAGTTCCTGTGTCCTTCCATAATTCTTGTGGCTTCCTGGGAGAAAATCTTGTGGAAATCTTCCCAGAGGAACGAAAGGCTGCTACAGAGGTTTACAATAATATGATCAACAATTACATTTGGATGTACTTTGCTCATGTGACCACAGACTTCTGGCCATAGCTTTTTTTAAATTTTATTTTTTAATTAATTTTATTTGTTAGGGACCATGTGCAATTTGATGTATTGTACCAGAGTTAGCTTTAGGCTAATTTCCATCTGCAGTCCCCAGGCACCATTTAAATCCAACAGTAAAAACATGACATCAACAAAACAATATATCAATATAATGCACATTGTGAAACACACACACACACACACACACACACACACACACACACACACACACACACACACACAGTGTATATAGTGTATAAAGGCAGGCTTTGCATCATATCAGTTGCAATGCAAAGAAAGAAGGAAACCAAGACTAGCGCCTTTTAAAAGATATGCTAACTTCTGATTGATATTGCCATTCAGAAAGACAGCTGCGTATAAATCAAGTGCTTATCTTTGACACAATCAATACAGATAATCTGCTCCGTACGAGCAGTTGGTTTAAACTAAAGTAGGAGACAAACTGATGACACAGACGATATCTGTGTGCTTTGACTGACTTCAGAACCTCCCACTCATCACGTTGATCATCACGTTGACAATCCAGCACTTTCAACTTTCAAGTTATCTGCCTGCAAAGTTGCATCATTCATGCACTAATACTTTTATCACTGTGATCAGATCAGCATGATGCAACGCGACGACACGGTACAGACAGATGGCTTCGGAAAGCATGTATTGCAGAGATTCTTAAACAGTTACGGTTTGTTACAGTTCAGGGCACAAAGGGAATGAATTTGCGCAGCTTTTCCAGAGCAATTACAAGATATTTTGTTGTCTTTTGGGGAACCGAGAAACTGGTTTGTCCTCGGTTGGAGCCGTTGTTTCTGAGGCTCTGTTCTCACGGCCGTCAGTTTGGTTTGAAATGTGCTGGGGACGGAGACGCAGACATTTTGATTTGTCATGTCATATTTGACTTTGACGCTGTCCTGTAGCTTACTAATTAATGTAAATTAATCAAATTTCTCTCTCATATTGCTCCGCATAACCACTGAAAACTGTCAACAAATCTAACCCAAAGTCCAATTATTATGGACGTTGTCCGACATCAAGCGTTTCTGCTCCATCAGAGCTTAACGTGGTTTAACGTACCTAAACAACGATGTCACTGATTTGTTGACAGTTTTCAGTGATTATGAGAGAGACATTTGGTGATTATTGATCGTTGTTTATGTACACAGACAGCAGCAGAACGGCTGTGTGTGTGTGTGTGTGTGTGTGTGTGTGTGTGTGTGTGTGTGTGTGTCTGTACGTGTGTGTGTGTGTCTGTATGTGTGTGTGTGTGTGTGTCTGTACGTGTGTGTGTGTCTGTACGTGTGTGTGTGTCTGTACGTGTGTGTGTCTGTGTGTGTGTGTGTCTGTGTGTGTGTGTGTGTGTGTGTGTGTGTGTGTGTGTGTGTGTGTCTGTACTTGTCTGTGTGTGTGTGTGTGTGTGTGTGTGTGTGTGTGTGTGTGTGTGTGTGTGTGTGTGTGTGTGTCTGTGTGTGTGTGTGTGTGTGTGTGTGTGTGTGTGTGTGTGTGTGTGTGTGTGTGTGTGTGTGTCTGTACGTGTGTGTGTCTGTGTGTGTGTGTGTGTGTGTGTGTGTGTGTGTGTGTGTGTGTGTGTGTGTGTGTGTGTGTCTGCCCTGTGAGGATAGAGATTTTTGTGGATTTGTTGGCATCTGTCGCTCAAGAATTGTGTTATGAACTTTATTTTTTACGTACGCGTCAGAGTGAAACAGGTATAGATCAATTGGGAATTAGAATAATTGAGGATTCAGTCGTAGACTGAACCAATGAAGGTTTTTGTAGTTTGATAAAGTATATATTTGCAAATATAGGAGGACAGGTTCACAGAATGCACGCAGCAAGGTGTGGAAGAGTCTTCAAAGTGAAGACAGAGATGTACAGCTTATATACAAGAGATTACAGCCAGAGAGAGTGAAGAGAAACATTACTTTGCATTCTGTTACACAGGCATATCTGTAATTCAGCATACAATTTAAATCATGAGTGGCACCCTGGAGCCAAGCGTCTCTTGCTTCGACCCACTTGGTCACAAAGATGCCCTGGGAACAACTGCTAAGCTAAGAAGATGGGTTACCGTGACATTGTTGGCCTATCTGGTTCACAGAGAGGTCTCGCACGCATTTTGTCTAGATTTCGCAGGCGCTGAAATATAAATAAAATGCCTATCTATGTGCCGTACTATAATAAGCTCTGTTTAACCCTTGTGTTGTCGTCCCAGGTCAAAATTCTTTTCTCTTTTAGACACTGTTTTCACATTTTTGTTGCTTTTCCCCATGTTATGCTTGTTTGTTTCCACACCAGTATATTCACCACTATAGCCTACCTATTTATATGCACTAGTTTTACACTTACGTTTGGAATTCATGGTCAATAAACCTCATTTATACGACATTTTCTAATTTTTGTGTAAGAAAAAAGCACAAATGACACCTATTGTCTGAAAATAAAGCTCTGATCCTTAAAAAAGACGACAAAATCCATCGTGTGGTGTGAAACAAACAAGCATAACATTGGGGAAAAGCAACAAAAAATGTGAAAACAGTGTCTAAAAGAGTGTTAATTTTGACCTGGGAGGACAACACAAGGGTTAAGCATGAATGAAAAGTACACAATGACATTAAAACAGGGGAAGGAAAAGAATCATGCTGAATGTAATTTTTGCCATTACAGTCCCCACCGAAATCAACGCCTACGTCTGTTCTACGTCTGTGACTCTCCATCAGAAACGTTAGCCGGCGTGTTTATGAAGAGCCGAGATCATCGTCCACTTCAAACACACTTCAGACACGTAGTTTTTAAGTGCCCATATTATGAAAAAAATCACTTTTTCTGGGATTTGGGGTGTTATTTTGTGTCTCTGGTGCTTCCACACGCATACAAACGTGCTAGCGCTAGCGTTAGCATGCTAGCTCGTTCGCAATGGCAAAGCGCCGCTACAACACACACAAGTTCACCATAACCTCCAGAAGAAGTACTTCCATGTGCGCCCTCCTTTAGAAGAAGTCTCCCGGCTAATCCTGCCTTGTAACTGACCAAAGTTGGAGAAACAACCTTTCTTTTACTGTCTGTGGAGCTAACTGACATGATCTACCATCTGAGCTACTGAGCATGTGCAGAGTGGAATCAAAGATAGTACAGAAGGAAAGATGATTCACTCTGTAGCTAAAACAGAGACCTGAACACAAGGTGAAAAGAGGAGCTGCAGCAGTGAGAGAGAGATGTGCTGTACAACAACAATATATTAAACCATGTAAACATATTCTGGTACAACCTTAAAATACAATTATCAACCTGGAAATGAGCAGAATATGGGATCTTTAAGTATATCGTGGAGATAACACACTGAAAGTACCAGGATGACCTCCTGAAAACGGTCCGAAAGTTCAGCGTGGAACGATGGACGCTACTCGCACTAAACGGGCGCCATCTTGACTACAAAGCGGAAAGGGGGAGGGACCAGGGACGTCGACCGGCAGCTGATTGGACGAACGCGTCACGTGGGTCTGGCTTCTCCCGGATTTCACAACCGATCTTAACGGCGGCCAGATGGCGGCTCGTTTGGAACACGTTCTCTTATTCTACTAAAATAGTGTTTCTGAGAACATTTTAAGGAGAAATCGGCCGTCATGCAGCTGCTGAATCTGTTTTTCTGATCGACAAAGGGTCAGTTTAATAGATTTTCCTCAGATTTTGAGAGGCGGCGAGCCGAGTCTTTTTGGGACGATACTAACCGTGGAAAGTGGGAACTACGACAGGAAGTGGTCAGTGACCATTAGCAAGTGGACTGATGGAAGTATGCAGAATGAGACACAGCTGGTGTGTCCCAAATTGCGCACTTCTGTACTTATGTCTTTTAAAATAACATGTTATTGACTGTATTTAATGGTATGTGTTATCTTTGGCGTTGCATGACTGTAGCAAGCATACATGAAATGAAAAATGAATGGAACAATAGGATCTATTGAAATGTCTATTGGGCTGCTTTCACTCTTGTATTGTCACTGTAATTAATAGCTATTGCAATAAACACCCTTATATAACATATTTTATTTTATTTCTAATTTAACCTTTATTTAACCAGGAAGAGACTCATTGAGATTAAACATCTCTTTTTCCAGAGCGTCCTGGCCGAGACAGGCAGCAGTACAACCACACATGCAGTACATGCAAATACAAAATACACAAAAAACACTGATAACATAGAACAACATATAATATGACTATTTTCTATGTTAACGTTATATGTCAGTTGGACACCATTTTAATTGCTCCAATTTTGCTAAAAATAACTCAAAATGGCCATTTTTGGTTTCTTACAATGAATTAAGAGCAAAAGTATGAATATCATCATACCGGTATGTTTATGGTCGTATAAAACAGAGGTCAAATACAAGCAACAATAAAAACAATCACATTCATTTTGATAAACAAAGCAGAAATGTATTTTACGCGAGTGACAATAGTATAGGTGGTGGGAGTGCTCTGCCCTGGGTACAATTCACAACTTCGCAGAAGAAGAAGGAGGAGGACTGAGATGTTGTGATCGTCACTTCCGGTAAGTACGTGAGGCAGTGCGCGATTTGAGACAACACTCCCCCGTCAGATTTTACGCACTATGCAAATAAGTACGTAGTGCACTAATAATAAGTACATAGTGCACTAATAATAAGTACATAGTACTTCCCTGAGTGCACGATTTGGGACACACTATCAGCCGGTGTATTTGCACGTGTTTATCCTGCTGTTTGCCTTCCTTCCTCCCTGACGGCGTTTTTGCTGAAGTCATTAACTAGCGAGTTAATTGAGAGGGGGGGGGGGGGGGGGGGGGGGGGGGGGGGTAGGAAAGTAGGAGAAGAAAGTCTGTTTTTCTTCTCAAGAGCTCCTTGCTTCCTTTCTCCCTGGCAACTTAATGGAGCTTAACGCAATTAAATTTAACATTCACCAGTTTAATCCAACAGAGTAGCGACCGTTCTCTCCGTCTGCCTTTTATTCTCGCGCTCTCCTCCCATTCTTTCCATTTCCTGCCTCTTTCTTTCAAGTCTTTTCATCCACAAGTTCTCGCTCATTCCAGTTCTTCCATCTGTAACTTTATCAGCTCTGTCATAGGAAATCAAATGTTATCTCAGTGTATGTTCGATTCAGACAGTACGAAGTAGGGCGCCCGGGTAGCTCACCTGGTAGAGCATGCACCCGTATACAGACGCTCAGTCCTCGACGCGTGCTGCATGTCATTCCCCCCTCATGTCCCGGGTCAAAACTGAAAATCACATTTTCTCAACACATTTTTTGATGTTTTTTTTCAACATTTTAGACGGTTTTTTTTAACCCTCGTGTTGTCCTCCTGTCGACCAACAAGCAACTCTTTTTTTCTGGGTCAAAATTTAAAATTAAAACTTTTTTTCCCAACGTTTTTGTCACTTTTGTTCAAGTTTTGTCACTTTTCCCAATGTTTTTGTTAATTTTCTTCTGTGCCTTTTGATGTTTTTGAATATTTTTGAATATTTTTTGTCAATTTTTTGCCCCATGTTTTGTCAATTTTTTTGTAATTTTTTTGTAATTTTTTTGTAATTGTTTTGTCATTTTTTTGTAATTTTTTTGTAATTTTTTTGTAATTTTTTTGTAATTTTTTTGTAATTTTTTTGTAATTTTTTTGTAATTTTTTTGTAATTTTTTTGTAATTTTTTGCCATTTTTTTTTCAAATGCTAGTAAATGTAATCAAACACCCAAATTCAATGAAGGTAGTGGGCTGATCATTTATTTTACTTGTGCAGACCGTTGTATGGAACCGTCCACGTTATGTTTTTTGAAAATTTGGTTGAAAGAAACTCAAATTTCCGATATAGAAACTTTGTGAAAATGGGTCAAATTTGACGTGAGGACAACATGAGGGTTAAAACTACATTGTGTAAGAATTTCTCCCGTCTAGCGCTGAGATCAAACATCGCTATCAACTCTCTCTCGCCACGCCGCCGAAAGCACGTACTGCAGCTACGGCAGCCGCCACGCTTCAAAAGTGAAAGTATACAAAAAGCCGCTCTTTTCAATATCCGCGTTCTTATTCTGGGCGAAGAAGAAGAAATGTCCGCTCTGTTATTACATACTACATATACACACACACACACACACACACACACACACACGCACACACACACATACACACGCACACACACACATACACACGCACACACACACATACACACGCACACACACACATACACACACACGCACACACACACATACACACATACACACACACACACACACACACACACACACACACACACATGTCCTTTTACATGCACTAATGGAGAAATGTCAGAGTGTGGGGGGGGGGGGTTGCAACTGCAGAACAGGAGCCCTGAGCAGTTTGGGGGGGGGGGTTCGGTGCCTTGCTCAAGAGCACCTTAGCAGCGCCCAGGAGGTGAACTGGCATCTCTCCAGTCCACCTCCGTACTTACGGTCCATATAGGGACTTGAACCCTGTATGGAATCTGGTTCCCGGGGGGGCGGCTGTGTCTCAGCGGTAGAGCGGTTGCCTGCCAATCGGAAGGTTGGCGGTTCGATCCCCGGCCCTGCAGTCCCAAGTCGAAGTGTCCTTGGGCAAGACAGAGTGTAAATGTGTGACATTTTGTCACTTTTTCAATATTTTGGACGTTTTTTTTTGGGGGGGGGGGCGAAGTTTTCTCCTGATGTTTTTGATGGGGATGTTATTTATTTATTTCTTTTTTTTTGCTTTTCGTTTTGTCGTATTTTTGTTTTTTTTTACATTTTCGGTGCTTATTTCGACATCCCATATTTTCTAATATAAATGAATGTTTATCTGATGAGCAGGTGGCAGCCTCGGCCACAGTGTATGAATGTGTGTGGATGGTTCCTGTACCTGTTAAAGCACTTTGAGTAGTCGTTAAGACTAGAAATACTTTACATTCCCAACTCCCTACGGACCCCAAAAAGTAGAAAGTATAAGAAGTGTCAACCCTTCAAATTGACTGTTTTTTGTTCTTCCTGTATACTGTACGCTTAATAGCACATTGTTTAATAATAGCACATTGTTTTTACACAGCTGTTTTCTGAGCCAATCATTTTCTTTTAAACTAATCCTACTTTGGAAGACAGCAGCGACCGCTAAACCCCTCGGGGTGAGAAATAATACCAGAGTTGGTGTGAGAACAATCATTTTCTGCACGTCATCCATCCATCAATTTAGGAGCTTACAGGCTTAACGACTATAATCATAATACGAGTAAATACGTGACGGAGCGCTGCCAATCATTGCTTGATTAGAGCATTCACAACAAGGTTAGTTGGAGGTAACTTTGCATGCTGTTTTTTTTTATTTTCCGTGTTAATTATAACAATTATTACACAGCAAATCCAACATTACAATTAGGTACCATTGTCATCGCTTCTTATAATTTTTCTAGCAATCTTTTGGCTTATAAAGTCGATTTTCTTTCAACGCAGTACTTTAAAGCCCCTCTCCGCCCCAAAAATGTGTTTTTCTCATGTTAATGTTGTCAAGGTATGACCGCAACTCTGGTGAAAACTTGGTATAATGGTTACGTCTGGGGCCTCCACACTTTAGTGTAAAATTTATTGACATAAATTGCCAATTTCCGCACAAAATATGCGGGGCTTGCATGATTTCATAATTTTTCGTAACATTTTTGTTCCAAAAAAGTCACATATATCTCAGCAGGAAGTTGAAAAATGTTGTTTACTTCACACGAGAGCAGCCATTTTCCCCTGTTGCCATGGGAACGTTATGAAGTGACATCATGTCCCCTAGTGAGAACACGGTGTTGGGGGGGAATCACTTTGTTTTCTCTTTTTCATCAAACTGCAGTTTTGCAAGTTCCCGCAATTTCATCGCATAAAATTGCATAAATATTCCGCATATTCCATCACATTTTTAAGAAAACGTGCCGCATAATCAAGGATTTTTGCCCTCAACAATCACCTTCGAGCCACAAGTTGACGCTGTCTGTAAAAAAAATCACACCAACGCATGTTTTTCTATCGTAAACTTCGCAATTTCAATGTCGATAAGACCTTTATGCGGATGTTTTACTCTTGTTTTATTGAATCTATTCTTTCTTTTGTCTTTGTGAGCTGGTTTGGGTCCCTCACGCTTAAAAACAAAAATAGGCTCCAATACACAACTCCCTGACTGACTTAAACTCTCAGGGCCAGATGTACTAACGCTTTTGCGCCCACTTCAGGGCGTATTTGTGTCGCAACGTGCGCGTAAAATCATGGCGAGGTACAAACAGGCCGCAATGATGTAAAAGCGCAAACTGCATGTCGTGGGAGCTGAAAAGGGCAAATTGCGTTTTTCGTGTCATGCATATTTATTCATGGGAGGGTCGCGGGGAAAGTGGGAGTTTACCGTAAAGAGATGGGAGGGGAAGCGTAAAGAGCGCTTAATTACGTATTACGCGGTATGTACAAACACCGCCAGTGATAGCGCGCCTCTATTTTGCGGTGAAAATTCTCCGCCTCTTAAAAGCAGGTGTAAACCTGGAAGCGGGTTTCCTCACATATGCCTCCTGGTGAAATGACAGCAGTAATCCGAGCAAGACGAAGACATCGGCCGAGGAGACGAGCTGAAAGGAGTTTTGCCACAAGGATCACAGATTAAGCAGCCATGCAAGATTACAGTTACTGGAAGAAATCAAAGATGACATCGAATCTCCGACTCAGAGTTCACATTTCAGCAGTTGTTAAACTCCTCGCTACATTACAAATATTGGCATCAGGATAATTTCAAACAGTCATAGCATCAGCAGTGGGAATATCGCAGTCTGCACTCAGCCGTATCATAGCAACAGTACTTACAGTTTACGGTATAGTGGGCGGAGAAAGGCGCTAATTACGGATGACCTGCAGGTTTGGTAAATATGGCGTAAACTATGGTATCATTGCGTTCGCTATCTGCGGGTGAGCCATGGCGCTGATAACGCTACGTTCACAAATGTACGTACATCTGGCCCTCTATATCAGATAAGGACTCTGAAGAAGGCCCAGTCAGTCCTGGCTGATATAAGCCCCCCCCCGCCCCCCCTGAACAGCTACTTCATGTTGTTGCCGTCTGGCTGCAGATTCTGTCTGACTGAATGCAGGACAAACAGACACAAAAACTCTTTTGTTCCTGCTGCTATCGGCTTTGTTAACAACTCAATGTGAGATGTGGACTTCTGTGTACTTTGTATTTATTTTTGTCCTTTATTGATGGCATCTGTTGTCTGTATAGTCTATGTGTTGTTTATTATTCTATTGCTGCAAAATGAATTGCCCCTCGGGGATAATAAAGACTCCTTGAACCTTGAACCTTGAAAAAAACTCTGCGTCTTTCTGGAGAGACTGATATGTGATCTCAACGCTAGATGGGAGAATTTCCCACAGATTGGACCTTTAATAAAAGTCTTTGCTACGTCGTGAAGCTGTGACGGCCGTGTGCAGAAAGAAAGCTTTGAGTGAGTGATGGCCACTTAACACCTCTGCAGGCAGTAAAATTAATGCACATCTATTTGACAGAAATCACCTTAAATGGGCAATTTGGGCACTCTGAATTAACTGGCAATCATATTCCCGTGTCTATAAAAACAAGTCGTATTTTTGGCAAGCGGAACGAGCCTCCTCTGTGGTGAAGAGCGACGGAGGGAAAGAGGGAGGAGAGAGGAGGAGGGAAAATATATGAACAAGGAAAGAAATAATAGTGCTTAGAAAATATTGCCAATTTTGGCGATTAAATGTGACTGACAGCCAACCACACAGAAGAAAGAAGAAAAGAAAACCTCCGTTACAACAGGTACTTACCGTCCTGAACTCTGATTGGTCAGACCAGCTCCTCTTCCTGCAGGCTGCTCTCAGGAAACAGCCTGTACTCTTCTTGTTTCTGTTAAAGCGTAACCAAAATGTATCCTCGGGTCTTTTTCTGAATGTACGTGAGTCAAACTTTCGTTTAAAAGCGCCACTTGTAACCCTGCCGTTGTCCTCGGGTCAAATTTGACCCGTTTACAAAAACTTTCTATATCAGAACTATGACAAAAGTGACAAATGTTGGACAAAAAAAGTGACAAAAAAACAACAACATCAAAAACATTACTAAGGGTGACAAAAACTGTTGTCCTTGGGTCAAATTTGACCCGTTTTCACAGTTTCTACATCAGAAATTGGGTTTCTGTCAAGAGAATTGCCCCAAAATAACACGGATGGTTCCATACAACGCTCTTTGCAAGTAAAGTTAAGGATCAGGTGTTTTGGTTGTTATGTATCCTGACTAAACGTCTGATTATCCACTAAATCGTAACTGTGTCAATAATATAAATATAAATATAAATGAGGTTTATTGATTATGTATTTCAAAAATAAGTGTAAAACTAGTTACATGTTAGTGGTGAATCCGGTGGGAGTGGAAAAAAGGGCTGAAAAAAGCATCTAAAAAAAGATTAATCTTTTTATTTTTACCTGGGAGGACAAGTTGCCCGGGCGACGGGAGGACAATACAAGGGTTAAAAAAAGTGACAAAAGAAATTGGAAAAAGTGGAAAAATATCAAAAAAGCGACAAAAAACTGACAAAAACATAATTTAAAAAAACGCCCAAAAAGTGAGAAAAAAACTTTGAATAAAATCAACAAAACGTTGAGAAAAGTGTAGAAAAACCCAAGAAGAACACAAATGGTCAACGAGGAGACAACACAAGGGTTAAGATTCACCGTGTTTCTCGTTTTGACTGGGAGAGCTTTTAAACTAACTACCAGTCTTGTATAAAGTACTTGAAAGCAATACTTGAGTAAAAGTACAAGTATCTTACCAGAACAGGACTTTGGTAGAAATTAAAGTCTCCTTTTAGAATATTACTTGAGTAAAAGTCTTAAAGTATCTGATATTTACTGTACTTAAGTATCAAAACTAATTTTTATGACATTAAATATACTTAAGTATTAGAAGTAAAAGT
>CM042428.1:41772702-41798279 GCA_023631565.1 Gymnocephalus cernua | reverse complement strand
CCCTCTCCCTCTCTCTCTGTCTCTCTCTCTCCCTCTCCCTCTCTCTCTGTCTCTCTCTCTGTCTCTCTCTCTGTCTCTCTCTCTCTCTCCCTCTCTCTCTGTCTCTCTCTCTCTTTTCTCTCTCTCTGTCTCTCTCTCTCTGTCTCTCTCTCTCTGTCTCTCTCTCTCTCTGTCTCTCTCTCTCTCTCTCTCTGTCTCTTCTTTCTCTCTTTCTCTCTCTCTCGCTCTGTCTCTCTCTCTCTTCTTTCTCTCTCTCTCTCTCTCTGTCTCTGTCTCTCTCTCTCTCTTCTTCTCTCTCTCTCTCTCTCTGTCTCTGTCTCTCTCTCTCTCTCTTCTTCTTTCTCTCTCTCTCTCTTCTTCTTTCTCTCTGTCTCTCTGTCTCTCTGTCTCTCTCTCTATCTATCTTCTTTCTGCCTCACTCACATACCATTAAAGCCTGAATGTGTCTATATTGATGTATAACTTTATCGTCGGGCCCATTCAGACGTGCATTATACATGTCTTTAATAACCTAAATAACACCTCGCCCATGTTGCATGTGTGGCTTTAATACGTTCTCACGTATTTTCCGTGCAGATCGAGTTGTTTCTTCCGCCGGCCGCTCCGTGTCACTTTGACTTAAACTCAGTTGAAAAGCTGCTGCATCAGCACATTTTCTCTGGCTGTACAGAACAAGCAGCTGCATGCAAACCTGTCAGAGATGATTGTTAATCTTCCCTGTGTGTGTGTGTGTGTGTGTGTGTGTGTGTGTGTGTGTGTGTGTGTGTGTGTGTGTGTGTGTGTGTGTGTGTGTGTGTGTGTGTGTGTGTGTGTGTGTGTGTGTGTGAGTGAGAGAGAGAAAGAGAGTGAAGGTGGCATTGGAGAATGCTACTCCACTGTCAGTATGTCGTCACACACACACAGACAGACACACAGACAGACACACACACACACACACACACACACACACACACACACACACACACACACACACACACAAACACACACACACACACACACACTCACACACACACACACACACTCACACACACTCACACACACACACACACACACACACACACACACACACACACACACACACATGCAAACACACACTTTTACAAAATGTTTCTTTTCATGAACACAATGTATCCATTTACTGTATCAGCAGAGTAGAGTTACAGAGAGAGGAGCTGTGTGTGTGTGTGTGTGTGTGTGTGTGTGTGTGTGTGTGTGTGTGTGTGTGTGTGTGTGTGTGTGTGTGTGTGTGTGTGTGTGTGTGTGTGTGTGTGTGTGTGTGAATGGCTGCGTTTCATAAAGGAAACCCTGAACTCTGTTCTCTGTCGGCTGGAAACAATCGTAGACTGTGAAGGAAGCAGAGAGACTTCAGGAATCAAACGGCATTTCTGACAGAGGACGAGACATTTTATAACAATCACTCATTTATATAAACCACGTCAAAACACCGAGATGATGAGAAACAAAAACAGCCACAAACAGTAAGTCTGCAGCATCAACATTCATATTTTTAAACAATAGACAAAAATATTTTAATTTAAAAATATTTCATAAATCTGTGTGGGTTCACAGATTAAAGGTCCTCGCACATTGAGTCCGAAAGTTTCATCCAGAATTGTTGGGGTCAGCTCTATGTTCCCACAGCTCTATGTTCCCATAGCTCTATGTCCCCACAGCTCTATGTTCCCACAGCCCAATGTTCCCACAGCCCAATGTTCCCACAGCTCTATGTTCCCACAGCTCTATGTTCCCACAGCCCAATGTTCCTACAGCCCTATGTTCACACAGCTCTATGTTCCCATAGCTCTATGTTCCCACAGCTCTATGTTCCCACAGCCCTATGTTCCCACAGCTCTATGTTCCCATAGCTCTATGTCCCCACAGCCCTATGTTCCCACAGCTCTATGTTCCCACAGCTCTATGTTCCCACAGCCCTATGTTCCTACAGCCCTATGTTCACACAGCTCTATGTTCCCATAGCTCTATGTTCCCACAGCTCTATGTTCCCACAGCCCTATGTTCCCACAGCTCAATGGTCCCACAGCTCTATGTTCCCACAGCCCTATGTTCCCACAGCTCTATGTTCCCACAGCTCTATGTTCCCACAGCCCTATGTTCCCACAGCTCTATGTTCCCACAGCCCTATGTTCCCACAGCTCAATGGTCCCACAGCTCAATAGTCCCACAGCTCTATGTTCCCACAGCCCTATGTTCCCACAGCTCTATGTTCCCATAGCTCTATGTCCCCACAGCTCTATGTTCCCACAGCTCAATGGTCCCACAGCTCTATGTTCCCACAGCCCTATGTTCCCACAGCTCTATGTTCCCACAGCTCTATGTTCCCACAGCCCTATGTTCCCACAGCTCTATTTTCCCACAGCTCAATAGTCCCACAGCTCTATGTTCCCACAGCTCAATGGTCCCACAGTTCTATGTTCCCACAGCTCTATGTTCCCACAGCTCAATGGTCCCACAGTTCTATGTTCCCACAGCTCTATGTTCCCACAGCCCAATGCAGTCCCTCCAGAAAAACGTGATTATGCGATCGCAGAATTCAATTCATAATCAGCCAAAGTCTACATATTTATGCGGGGGCCGGCTTTTTTCAAATACGCCGCACTTTCGCCGCATAAATTGCCGATTTCCGCGCAAAATATGCGGGGCTTGCATGATTTCATAATCCCCGCATTTTCGTTGCAAAAAAATCACATATATCTCAGCAGAAAGTTGAAAAATGTTGCGTTTACTTCACACGAGAGCAGCCATTTTCCCCTGTTGCCATGGGAACGTTATGAAGTGACGTAATTTCACCTACTGAGAGCACAGTGTTGGGGGGGAATCACTTTTTTTCTCTTTTATCAAACTGCAATTTTTGCAAGTTCCCGCAATTTCATCGCATAAAATGGCATAAATATCCCGCATATTCCATCGCATTTTTTAAGAAAACGTGCCGCATAATCAAGGATTTTTGCCCGCATCAATCACAAAAAAAACTCTGGCTATGTTCCCACAGCCCTATGTTCCCACATTTCTAAGATTTTTCTTAAAATTAGGCCCTATGTTAGGGTTAGGGTTACATTCCATCTGTAGTCCATTGCTACTGGATAATAAGTTGGGTGTAATTGGCTACCAAATTGGGAGAAAGGGGGATAAAATCTGATACAAATTTATAAAAAAAAAAATGTGGGAACATAGGGCCTAATTTTGGAAAAAAATCTTAGAAATGTGGGAACTGTGGGAACATAGGGCCTAATTCTTAGATATGTTGAAACATAGTCACGCTCCCGTGTCAACCACATTTACGCTCTGCCTCCGAAACGTCTCTCCGTCACAAAAAATTCAGATTGAAGTAGATTTTCTGTGTTTTTTTGCATCCATGGCAAACATTTTGAGGTGTTTTGACACCTCGACATACTGAACGCCACTGGATCAAAAAATTGGTCTTCTTTTTTTAACCGTCTGAGGACAAAAGATGCACCGGCGAGTCTATAACAGTCCTACGTGCCCTAGCAATACATACTGTACATATCTGTCTATATGGTTCATCCTGAACATCCATATTTATTGAGTTTTTCTTACAATAATACACTGCGTATATCTATATTATTCTTACTACTATTATAACGTCACTGCTGCTACATTGCACATATCTGTACATGTTGTTCATACATTGTTCATATTACATAGCCATATTTATTCTGCTCTTATAAGGTAACTGCTAATACACTGCACATATTTATATTTACTTTATATTACTCTAAACCACCTTCTGTAAACCAACTGTGTACTACTGTCTACACTGCACTATATCTCTTGTCCTGTCTGTACTTTGTATATCACGTTGATCTTTTCTGCTCTTTTTTTGCACTTCTGGTTGGACGCAAACTGTATTTTGTTGTCTTTGTACTTGTACTCTGGACAATGATTATAAAGTTGAATCTAATCTAATCTAATTCAAAAACCAACCTAGGCTGAACTATGTGCTGTACAAAGTTATATTATGTTATAAAATCAAAGGAAGACAATAAAAATATAGGTGTGTGTGCCAACCTCCCTCCCTCTGCTGCAGCACCGCAAGACATTTGCTGCCAATGACAGCGTTTCCTCGTTTGACTTCCTTGAATCAGTACGAGATAAATAATAATTAGTGCCTGCTGAGAACTTCTGAGGAATGTGACTCATCAATCAGGAGTTTATTGAATTCCTCAAGTAAATTTCTTTGTAACTAGACACAGCACTAGGGCTGCACGATACCAGGAAAATATCTAATTGTCAGGATCCTGCTGTGACTGACTGCCTTTGTGGCACCTAGTGGCCATTTTGTATATTGTGTTGTGTTTTGTGCTTGTTCCTGTTTCCCATGTGCTCTGTGGTTACCTGTCTGTCGTGTGTCTTTGTCTCCGCCCATTCCCTTATATGGTCTACACTTCCTGTCTTGTTAGTTTCCCCCAGTTTCTGCTCTCAGCTGTTCCCAATTATGGTCTTGTTGGTCTTGTCCAGTCCCCTGTCTTCCTGTTAATTGGTCTGTGTATTTCTACACCCCTCTGTTCCTCTGTTCCTCTGTCGGTTCGTCTCTCTGTTTGTCCTGACTGAGTCCTGTTTGTTTGTAGTTGTAAGTTCGTACATTGTAGAGTTGTATTAAAGCGTGTTTGTCTGAACTTCTGCCTGGAACAGTCTTGCATTTGGGTCCTCCTGCTGAAATGTGACACTAATTGCGATTATTTTGACTGATATTGCGATTGTGATATGATTTACGATATTGAAGGGAATGATCGTGTTTGTATCATTATTCTCATTTTCATTGACTAATATTAAATCTTAAAAAATGTAAATGATTATAGTGTGATTTTTGCGAGGACCTGTACCAAACACTCCAGGCCCGACGCACAAAGACACAGATTAAGGAGCAGTTTAAGAATCTTCACCTGTTTCTAATAGAGGAAGAGGCTGACAGGATGGCTGCACTGATGGATGAAGAGGAGAAGAGTCAGAGGATGAAGGAGAAGATGGAGGCTCTTTGCAGAGAGATAGCAGCTCTTTCAGACACAGTCAGAGCCACAGAGGAGCAGCTGAGAGCTGAAGACCAGGCCCGGATTGGCTAATCGGGAGCACCGGGAAAATTCCCGGTGGGCCGGT
Source organism: Gymnocephalus cernua (assembly GCA_023631565.1). Classification (NCBI taxonomy): domain Eukaryota; kingdom Metazoa; phylum Chordata; class Actinopteri; order Perciformes; family Percidae; genus Gymnocephalus; species Gymnocephalus cernua. Next base: position 41,793,146 of record CM042428.1, on the reverse strand, counting down.
CTGTTTTTTTGGCCGCGAGGGCCGTTGTTGTCATGGCACTGGGTCGAAATATGGATGCTGTCCCTATGGCTGCCTGCACTCACAGCAGCCCCACTGTTTTTATTCATTATTTTATCGCAGTCCCACTCTTTTTTATTTAATATTTTCTCGCAGAGTGCAGCCTGCAGGTTAACGATCGATGACGTGATTATCTTTTGACTCCCTGCCCCCCCCCCCCCCCCATCCCAACACGGCACCTTGCAAGTTGCTCAAAATAAAAAAGTCAGATAACAGGAAGCGCAAAGGCGGCGCTGAAAAGGCCAGAATAAAAAAGAAGAAAGCTTTGGAAAGTGACGCGGCCAAATCTTCTAAGCTGAGCACATTTTTCCTCAAAAAAACAAATGAAGACGACGAGGCCGGTAAGTAAGCTAACGTTAAGGTAGTTGTCTGCAAACCACCGTTCACGTATCAAAAACGTTTTTCTTGTAACTAGTCCGGTTTGCTGCTAACAGTGACGAGCAGCGAGGCCCGGTAACGTTACCGAGCTCCAGTCAGGAGCCCAACACACCAGAGCCCTGCTCAATGAAACATGTCCTGAGATTATTATACATTAATAACAATGAATCATTAATGAAACTGACTTGACTTGATTTGAAAGCTTTGTAAAAAGGGGATATTTGTGGTGAGAAATAAATGTAAAACATCTCATTTAGTGTCAGACAGAGCCAGGTGTGAAGAGACTAATGCTCTCACTGTGAGACACAGGTAAGCTGCTGATGTACCATAATGTGTGAATAAGACGACGTTATCACTGGAAAAAATGCTTTTCTTACTTAGTATCTTACCTGTTTCCAGTTCAAATATCTAAATATTCTTAATACAAGATACATTTACTAGACAAGTGAAATTATGTCATTTTCTGAAAAAAAACAAAAAATTAAGTGATTTTGTTTTTTTCTTGTTGCTTAAAACAAGCTAAATCTAAAACAGTTATTTTTGACAGATAATGTGCCTTGTTTTAAGCAAAAATCACTTAATTTTGAGGTGTTTTTTCATACTTGTTTAGTAAATGCATCTTGATGTAAGATTTTTTTTAGATATTTGGACTGGAAACGAGACAAAAATACTAAGTAAGAAAAGCATTTTTTTTTTGCAGTGATCACATTAGTTACAATATAACAACTTTCTATGCCCAGGTGTTACTAGTGACCCATTATGTTTTTAATCAAACAATAGTGAATATACAAAGCTCACGATTGAAAGGGAATAGGATAAAAGTAATATGAATTAAGCCTTTAGTCATGAACTAAAGTGGGCCGGTCTAAGGCATGAAACTCCAGGGCTGAAAATGAGTCCCAATCCGGCCCTGCTGAAGACGTCTCATTCCTGATCAACTACAAGGCTGCAGTGGAAAGAGTCCAGCAGCAACAGAAACACACTCCAACCACAGAATCAGACCCATCGATGAAGTAACACAACAACCCAGGAAGGAGCTTCAGGAAACTCTGGAGCCCTTAAAGGAGAAGTTAAAGGGTTTAGAACAAGTTAGAGTGAAGTTTGATCAAACAGCAAAACACATGAAGGTCCAGGCCCGACGCACAGAGACACAGATTAAGGAGCAGTTTAAGAAGCTTCACCTGTTTCTAGAAGAGGAAGAGGAGGACAGGTTGGCTGCACTGAGGGAGGAAGAGGAGCAGAAGAGTCAGAGGATGAAGGAGAAGATGGAGGCTCTGAGCAGAGAGATAGCAGCTCTTTCAGACACAGTCAGAGCCACAGAGGAGCAGCTGAGAGATGAAGACGTCTCATTCCTGATCAACTACAAGGCTGCAGTGGAAAGAGTCCAGCAGCAACCCCTGCTGGATGATCCACAGCTGCTCTCAGGAGCTCTGATAGACGAGGCCAAACACCTGGGCAACCTGAGCTTCAACATCTGGAACAAGATGAAGGACCTGGTCTCCTACACTCCTGTGATTCTGGACTCAAACACTGCTGGTCAATTTAACATCCTGTCTGAAGATCTGACCCATGTGAGAGGAGGAAAGGAACCGCCGCTTCCTGATAATCCAGAGAGGTTTGATAGATACCGCTCTGTCCTGGGCTCTGAGGGCTTTAACTCAGGGACTCACAGCTGGGATGTCGAGGTTGGAGACAGTACAGGCTGGGCACTGGGTGTGTTAGCAGAGTCTGTCCAGAGGAAGGGAAGCATACAGACTGGATTGTGGAGATTATTGTTCTATGAAGGAACATACTCAGCACGGTCAGCATCAGCTCCACTCACTGATGTCGTAGTGCAGAAGCAGCCCCAGAGGATCAGAGTGACTCTGGACTGGAACAGAGGAAAGCTGTCGTTCTCTGATGCTGATACTAACCCATACACACCTTCACACACACTTTCACTGAGAAGATGTTTCCATTCATTAGCCCTTGGGATTGCGTTCCACTGAAGATATGCATTGGTGAGAAAATGGATTCATTTTGAAGCTGTTGACAACAAAATAAAAGAATTTTGAACCTATCAAATGTTCAGATTTTTGTTCTGGAAAGTTATGCTAATTAACACACATTTACCAGCCTAAGATAACGCTTCATTTGCACAATTAAAACTTTCAGAAAGTCTCTGACAGAAGGCATTGATGACGTAGCGCTGGTCAGAAGCTAAAGGTTATCGCTCATGATGAGTGTGAGACTCAAGTATTGTCAAAAGACAAGTTGTTCTCTCTGACAAAAGAAAAGACCAAAATGAAAGGTTGAAATTAAAATAAACCACACAAAAGAGGTCTTGTTGGGACATTCAGAGGCTAACGTGGCTTCTGTAACACGAGAGAGTGACTCGAGACTGACACAGCAAACATTGTGAGTTCTCACTACTGAATTCAGCAGCATCCTATATTCAATTTCAGGAAGTGTAGCTCCTGATTTTGTGGAAAGTGTTGTGTCAAGAGAATAAAGCAGGACGCAGCGTTAGTGTAGGTGTTGTTTAGTCCAGCTAGAGTTACAGATTAATGTGTTTAAAGGTTTAGCAGATGCCAAAAATATGGACAACTTTTTTGTTAAAATGAAGGGCAACTGGACTTGGTTAAAGGTGCTCCGAAGACGTTTCGTCTCTCATCCGAGAGACTACTAGCCTAGAAATCTAGACGCACCCTAGCGGCAGCAAATTTAATTTGCAGCTAGGGTCATTGCAGGCACTCTCCGTTGGCTTGCAAGCTGGAAAAACTAAATTCTTTTCTGGCCAATCACATCGTGTATAGAGTCGGTGGGCGGGCTTATGGCTGCTGCTGCTGCTGAAGTCACGAGGACCCACGAGATCTCGCGAATTCACGTATGATCGCGTGATAAATCAGGATGTAGTTTCTATAAGCAGAAGGTGTAGTGCAGGGAAATGTGATCCGCCGTGAGCACGGTGTATTTTATTTTGAAAATTAACTGGATGTTTTATTTTGTTTCTGTGATCGACTTCCTGTCCCGCATTATCTGCCGTGTGCTGAATTACTGCGGAGCTCTCCGGCGTCCGGCAAAAACTAGAAGCTCTTCTTATCTGCTCCTGAGGGCTGCAGATAAGCGATGAGGGCAACCGTTCCGCAGTTGGTGGAAAGTGGGGGTTAAGTTCGTTGGAGACACCCAAGGCGAAGTCTGAACGTCCATCGTTCGCATTCTCACACGAGGCCAAATAAAGACTTTCCTCCCCCAAAAAACGCTCCCAGAGGTTATTTGTTCATGCAGCAATTATGTCTTATATTTAGGTTTCTAGTGGCGGCGCCCTCTAGTGCAAAGGCATAAATCATCGGGGGGGATGGGAGGGGGTACGATCCTCCTAATAATCAGGACTGGGCTTTTACTAAAGTTTTTGTTGCTTTTTAACCCTCGTGTTGTCTTCTTGTCCACCCTGCAACTGCCGGGGTCGCTGGCTTGCCGCCCGGCCTGTCCACCTTCACAGACCCCGCTGTGAGCCGACAAAAGGCCTTTATTTCCCCCGATTGTTTGTTTAAATAACACAACACACATAACCATTATAAGATTAAGTGGAACCTGTGGTTGTCTGCCTTTTTTGTCTCCCTCCACAAGAGATTGCGGGCATAACAAAATTGATTCGGATAAGAGCAAACAAACTACAGGTGTGAAAACGCCCTCCGACATCCTAAAAATTACACTAAATTGACCACGTAAACTTTCACTAACGGGAGAATTCAGAACAAAAAAACAAGAGGAGAGGAAGATGCGGGAAACACTAGATAACATAAAATAAAATAAAAACAGGAACAGTGTGAGCACAAAGAGAAACTGCAGGATTCTTGTTCCAGCAGGTTCAGCAACCCAAAGTCTTCCCTCATTCTCCCCTGAAGGAGATCAACGGTTTTCCATTTTCATTGACTCCTTTGTGTGTGTGTGTGTGTGTGTGTGTGTGTGTGTGTGTGTGTGTGTGTGTGTGTGTGTGTGTGTGTGTGTGTGTGTGTGTGAAGGTGTCACCTGAGGCGACAGAATCTTGTTATTTATGAGCATTTTTTTATGAGTGACTGGAGCATTTAATTATTCAAACATGTTCTAGCAGCACAGCATTTCTATAAAATACTCCCATAATACTTCACTGAGTTCTTGCATTTGGTGAAATAAATCAATTTAAAACATGGGACAAATGTTGACACTGAAAGCAAAGTCTGCAACACATTTTAAACTGCAGTTACATGTCATAATAAACAGATTAAATAAAAAAAAAAACCGACTGATTCCCGTTAACATACATTTTTATTTTCATCACACTGAAGCTAAAGATTATTTTTGTGAATGTTGAGAGGGCAGAGAGAACAAAGAAACAACCTGCACTGGTATCAAGTCCAAAAAAATGCAGTTTGTTTGATTACTGCACACATGCTACATGCTAACTCTTTCAGCCAGCCCTACAGGTTGGAAGGGGAATTGCCCATTAGATCAGTTAGCGGGTCTGTACTTCAAATGAACTGGATAATGTAATGTAATGGACAATTCCACTTCAAACTTGTATTGGGACTGAAGTGGAAAAAGTTACATAGTGTTGCATTAATGATTAACCCCAGGGGGGCGAGCTTCTCCCCACAATGCAAAGCTCCTATGGCGCCATTTTGATGCTACCAGACTCTCACCGCCGTTAGCATTCCATTGACTTCCATTCATTTTGGCGTCACTTTGACAGCCAATAACTTCACATCTGAAGTGTTTAAAGACTTTATTTGTCTGTTGTTTATTTCTAAAGAAACACGACAATGTATAAAAGGCTCCGTTACCTTCTACCTCACGTTATGGCTCCGTAGCAGACGTTTTTATAAAAATAGGCTAACGGTTGGGTCATAACCACGAGACTTACTGTCTCATAGTAGAGGAATTACCGTACAGTACAGGAGAAGCTCGCAGGCAGTTTCGATGTACATTAGCTGTTTAGTTTAATTACTAATGTTAACTAGCATGTTAGTTAGCAGTAATTAGCCTGTGCCTATGTTATCTCCTTACATATACCTACGCTCTCCGTCTCTGATAGATTGGGAATGATTGAGATTTCTCTTGGCACAGCTACCAGAAGACTTACAACGTTCAGACACGTTGGTCACGTCACATCTACGTCATCAAGCTCAGTTTGAGGCTGCGCAGTAACGCTCAGCCATCACCGGGAAAGTGACTTCTAATAGACTTCACTGGTCGCCGTCCAGAGCAACGGGATCTGTTGGTCCACTTCTTTAACGGTCTATGATTAAAGAACATCGTAACGCTATACATTTAGCCTTTGGCAATACAGAGACAAATGACGGTCAAATACTTGTGAGAGGTTACAGCGTCTTTGTGACCCAGATGTCAGGAACTGTCCCCCTGGGATCCTCCGAAATTAAACCTGTTTGGTGACCCAGTTTTAGCCCTGACACACAAAAGGAGCACAGTACTAGAAACACTCTGGGTCCTATCTAGCACCCGGCGCAGCACGGCGCAAAGCCCGGCGCAAGTGTCTTTGCTATTATAAGACCGTCCAGCGACCACGTCGTTTAAATAGCAAATGCACCTGCGCCCATCTGGTCGCCCATGGGCGTGCTGGTCTTACAGGGTGGTGTATTCAGGTGCATTCTGGGCGTGCTGGTCTTACAGGGAGATGTGTTCAGGTGCATTCTGGGCGTGCTGGTCTTAGAGAGAGGTGTGTTCAGGTGCATTCTGGGCGTGCTGGTCTTACGGGGAGGTGTGTTCAGGTGCATTCTGGGCGTGCTGGTCTTACAGGGAGGTGTGTTCAGGTGCATTCTGGGCGTGCTGGTCTTACAGGGAGGTGTGTTCAGGTGCATTCTGGGCGTATTGCTATCTTGAGGCAGCGGGAAGTGATAGCACCATTGACCAACAAAAACCTGGTCTAAAGTCAATAATGCAGCATTTCATTGTTATTTTAACAGCACATTAGTAAAATGCTCCGAGGCTCGTGCACAGCACGTGCACACTATGCTTGTTACACACACAGGGACGCACAGCAGCACACACACATGCAGAAGATTACTAATAAACATATTAGGGTGTAAATCCTCCATCATAACAGCAATGCTCCAAGGTCCAAACGCGCCTGGCTCTTAAAGGGAATGGGAGATGACTCTCTGATTGGTTGATTGCATGTTACGCCCAAAACACACCTCTGATTAATGAAGACACTAAGTACAACCCTTTGTACCCTGGAATTGATGTAGGGAAAATAAATTGGTCAAAATTGTCTAAGAAAGATCTTCATAAATATGTCAATCATTCTGATGCCTTGCTGGGTAATATTAAGGCCCCAAAAAATGTCTTATTGTGTCGGGATATGAACTGTAAGAATGTACATCACTGTAGAGATATATGTTCCCTGTATGAAGATATTGTGGAGTCCCTCTAAATAAACATAGGACAAAAGTGTGCAATGCTAAGCCAGGTTGGAAGGATCATGTAGAAGTTCCATGCAGAGGCCTGAAATGCTTTTAAAAAATGGGCGGAGGCAGGCAAAAGCAACCAGGGCCCCTTGTTTACAAATAAGAAATGCACTACTGCTAGATTTAAATATGCACTTCGCTATATTAAAAGAAATGAAAACACTATGAGGTCAGATTCACTGGCATGGAAGCTGCAAGAAAATAATGTTAATGATGTCTGGAAAGAAATATAAACATATTTATGCAATTTTATGCGATGAAATTGCAGGAACTTGCCAAAATTGCAGGAACTTGCAAAAACTGTGGTTTGATGAAAAAGAGAAAAAAAAGTGATTCCCCCCCAACGCCGTGTTCTCACTAGGCGAAATTACGTCACTTCATAACGTTCCCATGGCAACAGGGGAAAATGGCTGCTCTTGTGTGAAGTAAACGCAACATTTTTCAACTTTCTGCTGAGATATATGTGACTTTTTTCCAACCAAAATGCGGGGATTATGAAATCATGCAAGCCCTGCATATTTTGCGCGGAAATCGGCAATGTATGCGGCAAAAATGCGGCCCACGCATAAATATGCGGACTTTGGCTGATTATGCATTGAATTCTGCGATCACATAATCAGGTTTTTCTGTAAGGACTGATAATATAGATGGTGTGAGTGGTCTTGATGAAATTTCACAGTTATGGCGGAAACAATATTATGAACTGTAAAAAGTCATGTGTTTATAGTGGATAATGTAGTTTAATGAGTTTAATGATGATGTTGTTACTTCTGCTGAAGTCCATGAAGCAATATTGAAGGCCTGTGGCCTGGATAATATTACAACTGAACATCTTAAACATGCCATTAAGAAACGGTCCCCTCTGGTGGCCATGTGCTACACAGGTTTCTTTGTTCACGGAGAGTTACCAGATTCTATGCTCTCGGTTGTGCTAGTACCAGTTATTAAAGATAAAGTGGGGAAGCTGAACAGCTCAGATAAATACAGGCCAGTAGCTCTGGCCAGTGTTATGTCCAAAATGCTGGAGACAGTTCTACTGTGTAGACTTGAGAGGTACGTCCTGTCTGCTGATAACCAATTTGGTTTTAAATGAAAGCATGGCACCGGTTTATGTATTTTTGCACTAAAGGAAATTTTAGATGAATATAATAGGCAAAATTACACAATGTTCTTGTGCTTCATTATGCTTCTAAAGCATTTGATCATGTTAATCATGAGAAATTATTTCTAAAATTGTCTAAAAGTGGGGTGCCTGGTTTTATAGTTAGAATCTTGGTTTATTGGTACTCGCATCAGACGATGAGAGTGAGATGGGGGGATGTAACATCTGTGACTAATGGTGTTCGCCAGGGCGGCATTCTGTCTCCTTTTCTTTGTAATATGTATATGAATGATTTGTCTTTGATTTTAAATGCATGTGGTACAGGTTGTATGGTTGGTGACTCATTAATTAATCACCTTATGTACGCAGATGATCTGGTCATTTTTAGTCCATACAGTGCTGGTCTCCAACAGCTGCTGAGAATATCCACTCAGTATGGTGCTGATTTTGACAGACAGTCAACCTTCCCTGACTTCTATCTGTCTGGCACTGCACTTGGGATGTGCAGTGAGATTACATATTTGGGCCATATTATTGCAAATGACCCGTCTGATGATGAGGATATCTATAGGCAATATTCGGAAGCTGTACGGAAGCTGTACGCTCAAGCAAACATGCTGTGTCGTAAGTTTAGCATGTGCTCTGTACCTGTGAAGATCTCACTCTTTAGAGCGTATTGTACACATTTGTATACTGCCTACCTGTGGTGTCGGTATAAGCAAGGCAGCATTAGGAAACTCATAGTGGCTTATAATGACAGCATGAGGCTGCTGCTGAGAGCTCCAAGAAGCTCCAGTGCAAGCCAGATGTTCGTCGGTGTCGGGGTACCTACCTGCTCTGCTGTTTTACGTAACCTGAGGTATAGATTCACGTGTAGGGTATTGTAAGAATTATTTTGTATTAAGAATAATAATTTCCTGTAGCTGGGATGGCCTCACTGTCTCTTTCCCTCTGGCTGGTGTAAGATAAGACGTGTTCAGATTTACAGGTGCTCCCGGTAAACACTTGATAACCATTTGGAACAGAATGACCTAGTACAATGTCTTGAAGTACCAGACAACCTTTAGGCCAGATAGAAGAAGACAGTGAGAGCAATTCCCAGGCAAGCACGCAGCTTCGCTATCTTCTCGGAGACAGAAAGCCTGAGTGATATCCAAACGATTGGCGGCCCAGACGCGATGACGGAAGGAGGAACCTGAAGACGAATAAAAGAATATGGAAATGCAAGGTCCAGTGTCAGACCTGGAGAGACTTTGTTGGTGACGAGGGTGAGAGAAGTCTTGAAGGAGTTACTGATCCATATGCATATGATTGTCTGCTTGCAATATCATTTTACTAAAGATATCGTATAGTTTAACTATACAAATCCAGAGTATTCATTTCCTGGTCTGCCATTCAACGAACACCAAAGGGTAAAGCTTGAGAAGTGACCGAAGGGGTCAAAAGACTCTGGCTTTTTGAGCCGGGGGAAAATTGGACGCAACCTTTTCTACAGTATCTGAGTCAGAAAACGACTTAATCACTGTTTTGGCTAACCCTGTACGCAGTTCTGTCAGATTTTCTTCCAGACTGTGGAACCATTGGCGAACATGTCTGTATGTTAGACACTGAACATTGTGGAAGGCTTTGTATTTTTGTATTATTATGTGTTTACTTGTTGTGTTCTTTTTATTGTGATATGGATCCCCCTGGGTCTGAAATAATGTTTATGATATGATACAACGTTAACGACGTGTTTAAAACTGCGACCGTTACCTTCTCTGGTTTAGATATGAGGATGTATTTCCAGGGGCACGTTCAATCTCTTAACGGTGTGGGCCGTGTTGCTACGGTTTCCGGGTTGAACGACGGAACTGTGTGCAACGGCTTTGAGTTATGTTTTCTCTCGTTGATTGGCTGTGTCACAGCAGATACCCAATCAGCAGAGACGTGTCTGTGATACACACAGCTAGCTAGTCCACTTTCACTGTCTCTCGCAACTTCATTGCAACAAAAATACAAAAGACATCGCAACTTTTGTCGCAATTCTTTACAAAAGCTCCTGCAAAATTGGCCATTTTGGGCCACAATAATCTCATAAAAGGGCCGTGAAATCCTGGAGGAACTGATCTGGCTATACCTGAGTCAGCTGACGATATCTTCATGTGTTCTCAATTGCCTGGAGTTCAGTCTGTTGGAAACATCAATGTCCTTCATAATAACTTAATTGAATTAAAAAATGTAAATGCTTTAAGGTCCAGTTTGTATTTCATTTTGCAACATGCTCATCCCACAAAAACTCGTGTATAACTCCACACACAAAATAAATGAAAATCCATCCATCACACAACCACCTCCTCCTTTACATACTTGATCAACAGAAAATATCTTTTCTTATTAAGACATAAATACAAGTCAAAGATTCCAGTTCCTGACAAACTATTCCCCACATGATTTGTTTTATAAATGCTGCAGTAGGTTAGGCAGCATCGTGTTTATGTTTTTGGCTTTGTCCTGTTTCTGAGGAGGATTCTGGGAAGATTTTCTTTATTTATATGAAACATTTGAAATGCACATGAAGAACAATCTGAAGTCATTGCATGTTGGTTGTATTTGAATGGCAAACTATAAATGTAGAGTCATGCGGCACAATATGTTTTTCTGGACCTTGGACAAATCGGACTTTAGAGACAAGTCAACAAATACTCCTAACTTTTCCAGAGGTCTGATTGGCTGCTAGAGTTGTCATCCTCGTTATGTAACCTCCTCATACTCATTAAACGCAATATGACAGTATGTCTCTTGATTTTTACATTGCCTCTTACCAGATATAGAGCCGTAACCTTCAGGAAGGGAACCATCTTTTTCTAAAGTTAACTCAGTAGTTTTGGTGTCTGAACCTAATCAAACTGGGACCGTTTCACAACGTCAACGACGCAGCTCTGTGTCGCGCTTAGCTCCGCCCAAGACGATTGTGATTGGTTTAAAGAAATGCCAATAAACCAGATCACGTCTTTCTCCCATCCCTGAATGCTGTGTCAACTACTCAGACCTTCCTCCGCCGCACTGTGGAGGAAGGTCTGGCAATGCCTAGGATTTACCCTGCAGAGATCTGAGGAACAGATAGATAGATGGATGGATGGATGGATGGATGGATGGATGGATGGATGGATGGATGGATGGATGGATGGATGGATGGATGGATAGATAGATAGATAGATAGATAGATAGATAGATAGATAGATAGATAGATAGATAGATAGATAGATAGATAGATAGATAGATAGATACTGTATTCATCCCGAGGGACATTTTAAGCATCCAGTAGCTTAGACAACCATAACACAACAAACACACATACACACATATATCTCACATACATAAAAATCACTCACAGAAATTTAAATAGTTAACAATTTGTGAAGTGATTACAAAGGTCTGGTATGGACTGACCATGTGATGCAATGACCATGATGAGGTGCTATGGTAGAGTGGGTGCAATGGTGGTAGTGCAAAAGAGAACAGTGTAGGAACTGAACAGTGCAATAGCTTATTATTAACTATTAACAGAACAATATATAACAGGGAATAAGATTGTGTAGGAGGGCTAATATAACCTATAAGACAGTCAGTTGTACAGCAGACAGAGTGATATAATGGTGGGGGCTGAGAGAGACAGGCTCATGCTGAAAAGTCCATTTCCCCCCTCCCCCTTTGTGTGTTATTGAAGAGTTGAATGGCCCTGGGGACAAAGGACCTCCTCAACCTGTCTGTTGAGCATGACAGTGACAGAAGTCTGCCACTGAACATGCTCCTCTGTTTAAAGAACGTGCTGTGTAGTGGGTGGCGGTCATTGTCCATGTTTGCCAGCATCCTACTCATGGTCCGTTGATGGCCTGTTCAGTCGCCCAGTGTCTCTCTTCTTAATGCTGCCTCCCCAGCACACCACAGCATAACACCATTTAACCAGTTAACCATAATCCATATAAAACCAGGAATCAGAATCAGAAACACTTAAATAATCCCAGTGGGAACTTATTATTGTTACACACTCCAGATATACAAACAACATATATCATACAGACAACATATATATTGAAAACAAATTTACAGTATAATACAATATATAAGGTGATGGACATCCAGCCATAAAGAGGGACATCCGGTGGAATTTCCGGCGGCACCGGAGCAGTACCGGAAATAAAACATCGTCGATATAGACTACTCACCGAATAAAAACCACTAAACCCTGACACCGGATTGTATTTTTACAGTGAAATGATCTATACTGTACTATACTATACTGTGATGCACCCCAACGGCACGTCAGACACCTCCTACCAAGAGCCTGGGTCTGTCCCAGTTTTCTTCCTAAAGGGAGTTTTTCCTCGCCACTGTTGCACTGAGTGCTTGCTCTTGGGGGGATTTGTTGTTTTTTTTGTAAATCATAGAGTGTGGTCTAGACCTACTCTATCTGTAAAGTGTCTTGAGATAACTCCTGTTATGATTTGATACTATAAATAAAATTGAATTGAATTGAATCTGTCTCTGTAGAACAGGGCTTCTCAAAGTTCAGACCGCGGCCCGTTGTTTGGACCGAACCACAAGTCAATCCAGACCTAGCCTGTACCTCGTGTTGTAAATACAACGTGTAACGTTTTCTGTATTTAAATACATTTCATACTGATCAATACATTTTTAGTGAAGTTGAATATACAGTAGTGTAACACACCACAGTTGATCTCCCTCTTCCTAAAATCAAGAATAGGTTTGGACTTATTTTCACAACTCAAATAAAAAAAAGTATTAGAGAGAAAGTAGGCTCCCGATAAAAGGTACCGGTACCGAATTCCAGGTAGTGGTATCGGTACAAAAGCTGACCAGGAAAACTGATACTCAACTTGAATGTATGTTGCTCAAAAAATATAAGTGAGTTGATGAACTGTTTTTGTGATGGACAATCGTTCCAAACCCCTGACCTTAAATTCTGATTATCTGACCTTAGTGATATGTTTGAGAACCCCTGCTGTAGGACGTCTCCCCAGCTAATAGCTAACAATATAGGCTACAGTATATGACTAGTAAGAATGTAAATAACTGAGGCAAACTACCATCATGTAGCTAACCCTAAGGTAACCCTAACCCCGAAACGCAGACCGCAAGGACTGTGATTGATCAACTGGTCCTGTGTGTTGATAGTCGGTGTTTCGAGCAGCCTACTGTGGGGCGTTGCAACAGCCCAGAGTCATTTTATTCTCCCCAAAACTAGTTTCCTTTTTTTTATTTTTAAAGGACTATGCAAAAAAATCACAACTTGTTTTTGCAACTTTCACTGTCTCTCGCAACTTCATTGCAACAAAAATACAAAAGATGCCGCAATTTTTGTCGCAATTCTTTCCAAAAGCTACTGCAAAATCGGCCATTTTGGGCCACAACAATCTCAAAAGAGGGCCGTGAAATCCTGGAGGGACTGATCTGGCTACACCTGAGTCAGCTGACGATATCTTCATGTGTTCTCAATTGCCTGGTGTTCAGTCTGTTGGAAACATCCATGTCCTTCATAATAACTTGATTGAATAAAAAAATGTAAATGCTTTAAGGTCCAGTTTGTATTTCATTTTGCAACATGTTCATCCCACAAAAACTCGTGTATAACTCCACACACAAAATAAATGAAAATCCATCCATCACACAACCACCTCCTCCTTTACATACTTGATCAACAGAAAATAGTTTTTCTTATTAAGACATAAATACAAGTCAAAGATTTCAGTTCCTGACAAACTATTCCCCACATGATTCATTTTATAAATGCTGCAGTAGGTTAGGCAGCATCGTGTTGATGTTTTTCAACTTCGTCCTGTTTCTGAGGAGGATTCTGGGAAGATTTTCTTTATTTATATGAAACATTTGAAATGCACATGAAGAACAATCTGAAGTCATTGCATGTGGGTTGTATTTGAACATCAAACTATAAATGTAGAGTCATGCAGCACAATATGTTTTTCAGGACCTTGGACACATCGGACTTTAGAGACAAGTCAACAAATACTCCTAACTTTTCCAGAGGTCTGATTGGCTGCTGGAGTCGTCATCCTGGTTATATGTGATGGAGCTGGCTGGATTTTATCTCAGTACGTTCTGATTATAGCGTTCAGTCTGCTGGTCAGGGGACATCTGGACTTTGTGTGAGCGATCACAGAACGAGAGGAATAATCATGGGCTCTGGACCCTCACAAGAGCAATATGACATGGCTGCTGTTGAGATGTATAACATGTTTTTACAGCATCCACAAATCCTACCAGATATAGGCATAGATGAGTCTCTGCTGAAATATTCTGGTTCCGACTCAAACGTGGTGCTGCAGACTTACTCTAATGAGATGCTGAACTCAGTGCCAGGTTACGTCAGCAGTTTGGGATCCGCTTTGGCTCCGCTGACTTTCAATGCTGTTGGACTTGGAGCTTTGGTGATTTCAATGATCATAGAGATCACCATCCAGAGCAGCACTCAGCCAAGTGATGACACATACAGCCTGTTACGACGTGTGTTTGCTGAAGAGAAAGCTTCGAGTGTCCAGGACACAATGTCTGAGTATCTGAAACGCCATCGCATGTACATGAACAATGGCCAACGATTACGGGAGGAAATAAGGAGACTGGAACAGCAGCTGAGCAACGAACTCACCAAACTCAGTAGCTCCCTGCTGCGTGACAGACAAATGAGCGACCGGGGGTTCAAAATCTGGGTCAACGGAGCCGCCTTCCAAGTCCAGATGTTGATCCATGAGGCTCGACTGGATATTCAGACTAGTAAACCTGCATCAGACTATGTTAATACTATCAAAGCTGCCATCGATGTGTATTTGCGGGACCTGGGTCTTTTGCTGGAGGAACACAAGACTTACCAAACTAACCAATACAGTGGAGATCTTCAGGCGGTTAAGACTTTAATGAATCATGTTTACTCTAATTATGAACCGATCGCAGGTTTAAAGAGATATTTTTTAAATATCAAGAACAACCTCAACTCTCTAATCCATCAACGTGGTTCATTCACTCTGCCGTCAGCAGCAGGTTAGTTTAGATATTTGGGTTTAAAGATCACTAATGAACATGACACAATAATGGACAAAACATAATGTTAAGGAAAACAATGTAAGATAATTGTTTGTTAGTCATTAATTCATTGTGTACGGCAAGATAGACTTAAACTGTTTTAATTATTATTACAATAGAAGTTTTATCACCAACATATTTCCTCTCATCTTGTGATCTGCATGTATATTTGATCTGTTTTCTGTGTTTTGCTGCACAGTGATGTCATGCTGCTCTCCTGATGCACCTGCATGTTACATGTTTCAGACATCAAATACTCTGCTGCTCTGAATGTTTAGCATCTGAAATATTTTAGTCCTGTTTCCTGTTTAAAGAATCTTTAAATCACACCTGCTCCTTCTTCCTCGTTGAAGAAGTCTGAATCTCTGAATGTGTAAATGTTGAACATTATAAAAGTGTAAGTGCTGAACACGAGAAGTCTCCTACTTCACTGTGAAGTTTGTTCTTAATGTTTGTGAGCTGCAGGCTTCAGGTTTCCAGGTCACAGACCAACACGCTGTTAATCACTGGGGCTGATTTATTGATTTATTGATGTTCTCTTTTAACAATAAAGGATCATGTATGTTGGTCTCCTACGTGTATTTAATCTGGCATTAGTAGAACACATTTTGTGGTTAACAATAATACAAGAGGGATCCATGTTACAAATATATTTTACATGACAAATAAGTATTAATAAAAGATTGACATGCCTCTGGCATTCTGGAGTTTACTGCCATATATATATATATATATATATATATATATATATATATATATATATATATTTATTTATTTCCAATTTTCCAAAAGTATCTTTTGAAAATTGATCTTACGTAATGCCTTAATTTAAAAAAATGAGGAAAGATCCAACCTTTAAGGACACCAATTTTCTTTGTGAATGAATAATTTATCATGAAAAAAATAATCGTTCTACCTAGAGATTGGCATGGAGTACTTTCTATAAGATCATCTCTCAATGCAAATCAAACCAGCTATTAGACTAACCGACATAAAACCATGTTAATCTCTAGGTATGGTGAAGGGTGTGTGATGATGTGGGGGCCAAGGGAACTTTATCAGGATGCATAGTATCCTGGATCCATGAAATAACTGGCCTTTAAACATAAAAATCTGCCTGCTGGTTGGATTTTTCCTCATTTGTTTAATTAAGGCATTAAGATCAAAAGATAATTTTTTTTATTCCTCTTTTTAGTCAACTTTAGCACAGGTTCATAACCCTAATGAGCACCACTTATATATATATATATATATATATATATATATATATATTAATCCACATCAACGGAGTCAGCAACCGCTCTGCCAACTTTCAATGTGACTTGAGCATGTTATCTTATTTTCCTTTTAAAGACATCTTTGGGGGATTTTAATTGATTGACAGCCTGATAAGAGGGGGGGGGGGGGGGGGGGGGGAGGGACGACATGCAGCAAAGGGCCGGTCGGACTCAAACCTGGGCTACAGCCACACAATACTGACAATAACTTTATATGTACAGCATATAGCACCTTTAAAAACAATATCTGACAAAGTGCTATGACAGTGTAAACAAAAGCACATTCAAATCAATAAACATACCCATAAATACACAACATTTTAGTAGCATGAAAAGAAAAGATGGGCCAGAAAAGACAGAATCACATGATAGCAAGTCTATAAAAGTGTGTTTACCTGTAAGAGGTAATTTATAAGAAGTCACTGATTGAGCAAACCTTATCCTTATCCTACCTTATCTTAATTCCTAATTACATAGGGCGCACCCTCTACCGGGTCACCGCCATCCGTCTTTTTGAATGTTACGTGGAATCTATGACGTCTAATCTCCGGATGATAATTTTCTTAATAACGTTCATCGAAATGAATAAAAAAAATTATTGTTTCCCCAATGAAGTATTTTTCAAACTATGAATATTTTACAGCTTTCATGGTGTATGTGTGTGTCTGTGTGTATATATATATATATATATATATATATGTGTGTGTGTGTATATATATGTGTGTGTATGTGTGTGTGTGTTCTTGTTTAACTACATTCGTGGGGTCCATAAAACCGGGAGTGCAGTTTGCTTGTGGGGTCCGAACAGCTTTGTGGGGCCAAAATGCTGGACCTCACATGTTTAAAGGTATGTTTGAGGGTTAAGAATTGGTTTAAGGATTAGGGTTAGAATTAGGTTATGGTTAAGATGAGGGTAAGGGTTAAGGTTAGGCATTTAGTTGTGATGGTTAAGATGAGGGTAAAGGTTAAGGTTAGGCATTTAGTTGTGATGGTTAGGGTTAGGGTAAGGGTTAAGGTTAGGCATTTAGTTGTGATGGTTAAGGTTAGGGTAAGGGTTAAGGTTAGGCAGTTAGTTGTGATGGTTAAGGTTAGGGTAATAATGCATTATGTGAATGATGGGTCCCCACAAAGATAGTGAAACGCACTATGTGTGTATATGTGTGTGTGAACATGACATGTTGTGAAATAGAAAAGTCTTGCAGCTGCTGCATCACCATCAGCTGGCTGGTGGACTAAAGCGTGGCGTGTGGCGCCCTCTGTAGGCCCGATGCAGACACTACCTGCTCAGAGGTCCATCCATCCATCGATCCATCCCATCATAAAACTCACTCATACAATTACACTTTCATTTTAATTAGAAACCAAGTGATTCTGAAGTGATGTCTGGTTGTATTAAGTACAGAAGGGAATACATTATTTCCACTATAACTCCAAGTTAACTCTTGTTTCATTCACTTTCTGCAATAAAATGAGCCTAAAAGCAAAGTCCTAAGGTGGGAAACTTTGGGACAAATCATATCACATGGTGGTCTGCGGTCTGATTTATGTCAGTTTTTGTTTTTAAATTCCAACCATAAGTAGTCTCGCTTTGCCAGACCCTCCTCCACCGCGCTGCGGAGGAAGGTCTGGCTAGTCTACACAGCATTCCTGGATGGGAGAAAAACATGATCTGGTTTATCGGCATTTCTTTAAACCAATCACGATCGTCTTGGGCGGGGCTAAGCTAAAGCTAAAAAACAACTGATAAAAGAACTTCCAAAAAGTGACAAATGTCAAAAAAGTGACACAAACGTTAAACAAAAGTGACAAAAAAGTGAAAAAACTGTGAAAAAATGTTTTTAAAAAGTGAGAAATGTAAAAAAAAAAAAAAAGAAATTGGGGAAAAACCCACTAAAACTTCAAAAGGCTCAGAAAAAGTCTGCAAACGTTGAAAAAACAAAGTGACAAATCTTTAACAAAAGTGACAAAAAAGTAAAAAAGAAAAGTGACAAAACAGTGACAAATGTCAAAAAAGTGACACAAACGTTAAACAAAAGTGAAAAAGACTGAAAATGTCACTTTTGACATTCTATGTCAACAAAAAATTGGGGAAAAACACAAAAACTTCAAAAGGCTCAGAAAAAGTCGACAAACGTTGAAATAAGTGACAAATCTTAAACAAAAGTGACAAAACAGTGATTTTTTTTTAAGTGACAAATGTAAAAATATATTTTTTTTTGGGAAAAACCCACAAAACTTTCAAAAGGCTCAGAAAAAGTGGACAAACGTTGAGATACGTGACATAATTGTTAAACAAAAGTGACAAAAAGTAAAAAAAAGTGACAAAACAGTGAATTTTTTAAAAGAAAGTGACAAACATTAAACAAAAGTGAAAAAGACTGAAAAAATGTCAAAAAAGTGACATTATGTCAACAACAAATTGGGGAAAAACACAAAAAAATTCAAAAGGCTCAGAAAAAGTCGACAAATGTTGAAATAAGTGACAAATCTTAAACAAAAGTGACAAAACAGTGAAAAAAAGCCACGAAAAAAAAAGACGACCAAACCGCTGATAAAGATTTTTCGTGTACAACTTTGACTCAGAAAAAAGTCGAAGTTGCAGGTCGACGGGACGACCACCCGAGGGACAAACGTTTGGGAGGGTCCGTCACGTGGTCACCAGAGATGGGAGTAAGTCACACATGGGCAAGTCTCAAGCAAGTCTCAAGTCTTAACCTTCAAGCCACAAGCAAGTCCAAGTCATTTTGTGTGACAATCAAGCAAGTCAAGTCAAGTCATAGCTTTGGTCAAGCAAGTCAAGTCATAGCTTTGGTCAAGCAAGTCAAGTCATAGCTTTGGTCAAGCAAGTCAAGTCAAGTCATAGCTTTGGTCAAGCAAGTCAAGTCATAGCTTTGGTCAAGCAAGTCAAGTCATAGCTTTGGTCAAGCAAGTCAAGTCAAGTCATAGCTTTGGTCAAGCAAGTCAAGTCATAGCTTTGGT
Organism: Gymnocephalus cernua; assembly: GCA_023631565.1. Taxonomy (NCBI): domain Eukaryota; kingdom Metazoa; phylum Chordata; class Actinopteri; order Perciformes; family Percidae; genus Gymnocephalus; species Gymnocephalus cernua. The sequence continues at coordinate 41,773,809 of CM042428.1, read as the reverse complement.
CAAGCAAGTCAAGTCATAGCTTTGGTCAAGCAAGTCACAAGTCAAGTCATAGCTTTGGTCAAGCAAGTCAAGTCAAGTCATAGCTTTGGTCAAGCAAGTCAAGTCATAGCTTTGGTCAAGCAAGTCAAGTCATAGCTTTGGTCAAGCAAGTCAAGTCATAGCTTTGGTCAAGCAAGTCAAGTCATAGCTTTGGTCAAGCAAGTCACAAGTCAAGTCATAGCTTTGGTCAAGCAAGTCAAGTCAAGTCATAGCTTTGGTCAAGCAAGTCAAGTCATAGCTTTGGTCAAGCAAGTCAAGTCATAGCTTTGGTCAAGCAAGTCAAGTCATAGCTTTGGTCAAGCAAGTCAAGTCATAGCTTTGGTCAAGCAAGTCAAGTCAAGTCATAGCTTTGGTCAAGCAAGTCAAGTCAAGTCATAGCTTTGGTCAAGCAAGTCAAGTCATAGCTTTGGTCAAGCAAGTCACAAGTCAAGTCATAGCTTTGGTCAAGCAAGTCAAGTCATAGCTTTGGTCAAGCAAGTCAAGTCAAGTCATAGCTTTGGTCAAGCAAGTCAAGTCAAGTAATAGCTTTGGTCAAGCAAGTCACAAGTCAAGTCATAGCTTTGGTCAAGCAAGTCAAGTCATAGCTTTGGTCAAGCAAGTCAAGTCATAGCTTTGGTCAAGCAAGTCAAGTCATAGCTTTGGTCAAGCAAGTCACAAGTCAAGTCATAGCTTTGGTCAAGCAAGTCAAGTCATAGCTTTGGTCAAGCAAGTCAAGTCATAGCTTTGGTCAAGCAAGTCAAGTCAAGTCATAGCTTTGGTCAAGCAAGTCAAGTCAAGTCATAGCTTTGGTCAAGCAAGTCAAGTCATAGCTTTGGTCAAGCAAGTCACAAGTCAAGTCATAGCTTTGGTCAAGCAAGTCAAGTCATAGCTTTGGTCAAGCAAGTCAAGTCATAGCTTTGGTCAAGCAAGTCAAGTCAAGTCATAGCTTTGGTCAAGCAAGTCAAGTCAAGTCATAGCTTTGGTCAAGCAAGTCAAGTCAAGTCATAGCTTTGGTCAAGCAAGTCAAGTCATAGCTTTGGTCAAGCAAGTCACAAGTCAAGTCATAGCTTTGGTCAAGCAAGTCAAGTC
>CM042428.1:41762702-41767702 GCA_023631565.1 Gymnocephalus cernua | reverse complement strand
GATACACACACACACACACACACACAGAAATCCAGTAACGGGACAACACACCTGTTTGCGTACGTATTCCACCATGAGCTCCAGCTGTTTGGGATCATCACACTGGCAATTGAACAGGTTTCTCCACAGAGCTGCTGCCAGCACGCAGTCATCAGACAGGATCCCCTACACACGCACATGCACACACACACACACACATACACACACGCACACGCACACATACACACACGCACACACGCACACGCACGGTCCGTAAAACCAAGGAGATTCAGCTTTTCGATGGCTTCCGTATGAGTGTGTAAAACTAAGTATTTCTCACCTCATCGTATCCAAATATCGCTGCGTAAAACGTCTCCGTCATGGCTTTCATTCCTTCCTTCCTGTGGCTGGCATCGATCTATGAATTACAACATAAAGAGACAGAGAAATCAAATCCAAGCACATTAAGACATATGTGAAACACACAAGTTGTTACCTCACCCTCTTATTTTGTTGGTCGTACGCTTTAGTCTTCGCGGAGTGTATTTTCAAGTGCAATATTTTGGCCAAGGCAAAGTTGGCCTTCGCCTTCTTGATTTTTAAGGCCGATACAAATATTTGGTGATTTAAAAATCTGATATATGGGCCGATAAATATATAAAAAAAATAATCCAGAAACGTGTAACAAAACATAACCAGATTTCCCTAATGTTAGTTATTTGTAGTTATTTATGAGTCCTCACTAAAATAATATGATAATGCAGTTTAAAAATAAACTTGTCACAACAGAACATCAAAATATATTAAAGTTCTGATAAATGAAATGTATAAAAATACAAATTTAAGATCTGAAACTTAAAGGGTTAAACACGCGTCTCCAACAGGGACGTTGTAGAGCGCCGTGTGTGTGTGTGTGTGTGTGTGTGTGTGTGTATCGGTGTGTGTGTGTGTGTGTGTGTGTGTGTGTGTGTGTGTTGTAGAGCGCCCTCTGGTGGACACACTAACGCCAACACTCACAACATGGTTGAAGGGGGTTTCGTCCCTTCTTATTTTATTTTTTAAATATTAATTTATCCGCCGTTATAAATGCCGATACCGATAGTTTGGAAAATGCCGAATATCGGCCCGCCGATATAACGGTCGGGCTCTTTAGTCCGTGGCCTAAAAGGTAAATTAGCTCTCCAAGACAACATTAGTCAAAGTGTTGACATATGAAAGCAACATTATATTGTACGAACAGGATGCAGTTTCCTACTGCAAACTAACTCTGTGATTGGGTCTTCATATGTATTAAAGCAGACAACAAGCGCTCCGTGTAACGAGGGATGACGGCGAGGTGGTTGGAGAGTGTGGTTGGATGACGGCGAGGTGGTTGGATGACGGCGAGGTGGTTGGAGAGTGTGGTTGGATGACGGCGAGGTGGTTGGAGAGTGTGGTTGGATGAGGGCGAGGTGGTTGGATGACGGCGAGGTGGTTGGATGACGGCGAGGTGGTTGGAGAGTGTGGTTGGATGACGGCGAGGTGGTTGGATGACGGCGAGGTGGTTGGATGACGGCGAGGTGGTTGGAGAGTGTGGTTGGATGACGGCGAGGTGGTTGGATGACGGCGAGGTGGTTGGATGACGGCGAGGTGGTTGGAGAGTGTGGTTGGATGACGGCGAGGTGGTTGGATGACGGCGAGGTGGTTGGAGAGTGTGGTTGGATGAGGGCGAGGTGGTTGGATGACGGCGAGGTGGTTGGATGACGGCGAGGTGGTTGGAGAGTGTGGTTGGATGACGGCGAGGTGGTTGGAGAGTGTGCTTGGATGAGGGCGAGGTGGTTGGATGACGGCGAGGTGGTTGGATGACGGCGAGGTGGTTGGATGACGACGAGGTGGTTGGAGAGTGTGGTTGGATGACGGCGAGGTGGTTGGAGAGTGTGGTTGGATGACGCGAGGTGGTTGGATGACGGCGAGGTCGTTGGATGACGGCGAGGTGGTTGGAGAGTGTGGTTGGATGACGCGAGGTGGTTGGATGACGGCGAGGTGGTTGGAGAGTGTGGTTGGATGACTGCGAGGTCGTTGGAGAGTGTGGTTGGATGACGGTGAGGTGGTTGGAGAGTGTGGTTGGATGACGCGAGGTGGTTGGATGACGGCGAGGTGGTTGGAGAGTGTGGTTGGATGACGCGAGGTCGTTGGAGAGTGTGGTTGGATGACGGCGAGGTCGTTGGAGAGTGTGGTTGGATGACGGTGAGGTGGTTGGAGAGTGTGGTTGGATGACGGCGAGGTGGTTGGAGAGTGTGGGTGGATGACGCGAGGTCGTTGGAGAGTGTGGTTGGATGACGGTGAGGTGGTTGGAGAGTGTGGTTGGATGACGGCGAGGTGGTTGGATGACGGCGAGGTGGTTGGATGACGGCGAGGTGGTTGGATGACGGCGAGGTGGTTGGATGACGGCGAGGTGGTTGGAGAGTGTGGTTGGATGACGGCGAGGTGGTTGGATGACGGCGAGGTGGTTGGATGACGGCGAGGTGGTTGGATGACGGCGAGGTGGTTGGATGACGGTGAGGTGGTTGGAGAGTGTGGTTGGATGACGGCGAGGTGGTTGGATGACGGCGAGGTGGTTGGATGACGGCGAGGTGGTTGGAGAGTGTGGTTGGATGACGGCGAGGTGGTTGGATGACGGCAAGGTGGTTGGATGACGGCGAGGTGGTTGGAGAGTGTGGTTGGATGACGGCGAGGTGGTTGGATGACGGTGAGGTCGTTGGAGAGTGTGGTTGGATGACGGTGAGGTGGTTGGAGAGTGTGGTTGGATGACGGTGAGGTGGTTGGAGAGTGTGGTTGGATGACGGTGAGGTCGTTGGAGAGTGTGGTTGGATGACGGTGAGGTGGTTGGAGAGTGTGGTTGGATGACGGCGAGGTGTTTGGATGACGGCGAGGTGGTTGGATGACGGCGAGGTGGTTGGATGACGGCGAGGTGGTTGGAGAGTGTGGTTGGATGACGGCGAGGTGGTTGGAGAGTGTGGTTGGATGACGGCGAGGTGGTTGGATGACGGCGAGGTGGTTGGATGACGGCGAGGTGGTTGGATGACGGCGAGGTGGTTGGATGACGGCGAGGTGGTTGGAGAGTGTGGTTGGATGACGGCGAGGTGGTTGGATGACGGAGAGGTGGTTGGATGACGGCGAGGTGGTTGGATGACGGAGAGGTGGTTGGATGACGGCGAGGTGGTTGGATGACGCGAGGTGGTTGGATGACGGAGAGGTGGTTGGATGACGCGAGGTGGTTGGATGACGGCGAGGTGGTTGGATGACGGCGAGGTGGTTGGAGAGTGTGGTTGGATGACGGCGAGGTGGTTGGATGACGGCGAGGTGGTTGGATGACGGCGAGGTGGTTGGATGACGGAGAGGTGGTTGGATGACGGCGAGGTGGTTGGATGACGGCGAGGTGGTTGGATGACGGCGAGGTGGTTGGATGACGGAGAGGTGGTTGGATGACGGCGAGGTGGTTGGATGACGGAGAGGTGGTTGGATGACGGCGAGGTGGTTGGATGACGGCGAGGTGGTTGGATGACGGCGAGGTGGTTGGATGACGGAGAGGTGGTTGGATGACGGCGAGGTGGTTGGATGACGGCGAGGTGGTTGGATGACGGAGAGGTGGTTGGATGACGGCGAGGTGGTTGGATGACGGCGAGGTGGTTGGATGACGGCGAGGTGGTTGGATGACGGCGAGGTGGTTGGATGACGGCGAGGTGGTTGGATGACGGCGAGGTGGTTGGATGACGGCGAGGTGGTTGGTCATTATGAAGGAGGAGAAAATTATGTTTTTACTGTTGCGAACCACAATTAGTATGAAACCTAAGAGCCGCTCCAATCACTGGTGCTGGTTGTGTATGTTGTAAAAATACATGTGCTGACACACACACACACACACACACACACACACACACACACACACACACACACACACACACACACACACACACACACACACACACACACACACACACACACACACACACACACACACACACACACACACACACACACACACACACACACACACACACACACACCAGGTCAGAGGTTAGGTTATTACATCTTTTCTCTTACTTTTGTTTCTTTTTTCTTCTTTTAACCTACGTTATTTACTTTAAATATTATTCCCCTTCTCTTCACTGGTCGTGTCAGACTGTTCGTCACACTGGGTCCGTGGTCACACTGGGTCCGTGGTTGCTTTGGGCTGCAGCCAGATGCTTTAACTTCAATTAGAATAAATCAGAGAGAACGTCTCGTCTTGGGTTTAAAATGATGAAGAGTTTTTAATTCTCAGTCATACATACAAGTGTGTGCAGGCTTGTGCCAGCACGGGCGGATATAAGCAGTGTATGTACACATGCTGACAAAAGTTCAAATACGCAGCTGTGAAAACACACACACACACACACACACACACACACACACACACACACACACACACACACACACACACACACACACTGACCTAAGAAACCACACTGTAATTCCTCATCTCTGACCTCTTTCTGTCACACAGAGCAAAATGAGCAAAACTAAAAGACCTCATAAATACATGAAGCCCGCTGAACCTTGGCTCCAGTTCAACCGTCCTACTTGGTTAACATCATGGATCATGTGGATTTGATGTTTCTTGTTGTGTTTAGCTGCCACAAAGATTATTTTACGAGTAAATCTAAGCAACTTGAATTATATGTTTTTCTGTACAGTTTCGTCACGTCAACCGCCGACTGTTGTTCAATTAAAGGTTATGTTGCATAACGTAAAAAAAAACGGAGGCTAGCTCGAATATTTGGTCATGTAAACGCGTATCGGCATATCCCCATCCAAAACTGCACATTGCTGCAGCTCCTCTTTTCACCCTGTGTGTTGAGCTCTCTGTTTTAGCTACAGAGTGAGACATCTCACTTCTGTTACATCTTTGTTGGGAGTCGCACATGCTGCAGTACCTAGGTAAGGACTACTAGCCAGTCAGAAGCAGAGTATGAGGGCGTGCCCTGACAGTACCTAAGGAC
>CM042428.1:41750202-41757702 GCA_023631565.1 Gymnocephalus cernua | reverse complement strand
CAAACTTGTATTTAGAGGTTATATCAGAGTATGTTTATGTGGTTTAATTTTCAAAAAACACCATATTTTTGACGTACTGCACATTGCTGCAGCTCCTCTTTCACCCCTGTGTGTTGAGCTCTCTGTTTTAGCTACAGAGTGAGACATCTCACTTCTGTTCCATCTTTGTTGGGCGTCACACATGCTGCAGTAGCTAGATAAGGACTACTAGCCAGTCAGAAGCAGAGTATGAGGGCGTGTCCTGACAGTACCTAGGTAAGGACTACTAGCCAGTCAGAAGCAGAGTATGAGGGCGTGTCCTGACAGTACCTAGGTAAGGACTACTAGCCAGTCAGAAGCAGAGTATGAGGGCGTGTCCTGACAGTAACTAGGTAAGGACTACTAGCCAGTCAGAAGCAGAGTATGAGGGCGTGTCCTGACAGTACCTAGGTAAGGACTACTAGCCAGTCAGAAGCAGAGTATGAGGGCGTGTCCTGACAGTTACCTAGGTAAGGACTACTAGCCAGTCAGAAGCAGAGTATGAGGGCGTGTCCTGACAGTACCTAGGTAAGGACTACTAGCCAGTCAGAAGCAGAGTATGAGGGCGTGTCCTGACAGTACCTAGGTAAGGACTACTAGCCAGTCAGAAGCAGAGTATGAGGGCGTGCGTGCAGGATTCTTTTTTTAGGCTATACTCTCTTGCAATTGAACGTGAATAAGTTTACTAGTTAAAAACATCAAAGCTAAACATCATATCTAGTCAAACCGCATCACGACATCGCTACACATACAGTATGCGATAATATCAGCGGCGGCTTAGGCTACGTTACCTTGTTTCAGCGACGCTCGGTGAAACGGCGTGGAGCGGATGTTTACGGTTCAGATGCTGAATCATTGAAGTCGTACTGCTGTGGTACGCCAGGTCTACTTAATGTTGCACCTTGTTCTCTTCCTTTTTTATTATGTAATGATCCCAAACTTTACTTACTTTTATACTTTTTCTAGTGGTGCGCTTCCTGAACAACGGTCCGTGTGGACCAATCAGATCCCTGCGCGTATAGTGCGCGTCATAGGAATTTAACGAGGCTTCGAGGCAGAGTTTTTGCCGCGAGGAATTTTTGGAATCGAGTTACTCGAGTAACTCGATGAATCGTTTCAGCCCTACTTTTTAATTCTCTTCATATGCTCACATAGCTCGTGATACACTACAGTCCCTCCAGAAAAACGTGATTATGCGATCTCAGAATTCAACGCATAATCAGCCAAAGTCCGCATATTTATGCGGGGGGGGCCTCATTTTTTCAAATACGCCGCACTTTCGCCGCATCAATTGCAGATTTCCGCGCAAAATATGCGGGGCTTGCATGATTTCATAATCCCCGCATTTTTGTTGCAAAAAAGTCACATATATCTCAGGCAGGAAGTTACATTTTTTTGCATTTACTTCACACAAGAGCAGCCATTTTCCCCTGTTGCCATGGGAACGTTATGAAGTGACGTAATTTTGCTAGTGAGAACACGGTGTTGGGGGGGAATCACTTTGTTTTCTCTTTTCATCAAACCGCAGTTTTTGCAAGTTCCCGCAAGTTCATCGCATAAAATGGCATAAATATTCCGCATATTCCATCGCGTTTTTTAAAAAAACGTGTCGCATAATCAAGGATTTGTGCGCGTTTTTCTGGAGGGACTGGATAATTCTCTTTATATGCTCACATAGATCGTGATACAGTTCAGAAAGCAAGAATCCAGAAGGCAACACACAAACCCTGGAGCAGAAACGGAGGCATGAGGTCAGAGGTTTGTTGCCAAGCCGGCGTGGAGCCCGCAACATGGCACAGCAACACACATTCCTCTGCACACACGCCACCTCTTTCTGGACACGACCTCGCACATAACCACACCTTGGCGTGCCTGTAACCGTTCATGCTTCACTGATGTGCGCGTTCCTGGAAATCTACGCTCACTACGAGGGTGTGTGATGCAATGGACGTTACCAAAGAAGCAGAACAATATTAAGAGCACTTTTACGATTCGATGGCCATGCTGCCAGCAGCAGTTTCCCTGATTATTATTAGTGTTAACACTCAGTAGTCGGCTGATTGTTAATAAGTGACGCAATACAAAGTGTATTTCTTTCCGTAATAACAGTGTTTTTAAAAACTACTGATGTGGTTCACAATCATCACAACGTACAAGTTAATAAAAAGGTATTTAAGCAATTAACTAAATTCACATGAGTCAGCTCAATCAATCTGCAGCGTCAGCTGAACATTACGTCATGTCTGTCCATGTTCAAATAAATCAACTCTACAGTTAAAATCCAGTAATTTTAGCTCCCTGCTGGGAGGTCGCGATCTTCTGTCCTCCTCTGACCCCCCGCCTCACACACACACACAGAGACAGACACACAGAGACACACACACACAGAGACAGACACACACACACACAGAGACACACACACACACGCACGCACAGAGACAGACACACAGAGACACACACACACAGAGACACACACACACACACAGAGACAGACACACAGAGACACACACACACAGAGACACACACACACAGAGACACACACACACACGCACAGAGACAGACACACAGAGACAGACACACAGAGACACACACACACAGAGACACACACACACAGAGACAGACACACACACACACAGAGACACACACACACACGCACAGAGACAGACACACACACACACAGAGACACACACACACAGAGACACACACACACACGCACAGAGACAGACACACACACACACAGAGACACACACACACAGAGACACACACACACACGCACAGAGACAGACACACAGAGACACACACACACAGAGACACACACACACACGCACAGAGACAGACACACAGAGACAGACACACACACGCACAGACACACACACACACACACACACACACACACACACACACACACACACACACACAGACACAGAGACACACAAACGCACAGAGACACACACACACACACACAGAGACACACACACACACACACACACACACACACACAGAGACACACACGCACAGACACAGACACAGAGACAGGACACACACAGAGACACACACACACACACACACAGAGACACACACACACACACACACACACAGAGACACACACACACACACACAGAGACACACACACACACAGAGACACACACACACACAGAGACACACACACACACACGCACAGAGGACACACACGCACAGACACAGAGACAGACACACACACACGCACAGAGACAAACACACACACAAACACACACACACACGCTGTGAGAGAGACACACACACACACACGCACAGAGACACACACACACACACACACACACACACACACACACACACACACACACAGAGACAGACACACACACACACACACACACACACACACACACACACACACACACACAGACATTACACAGACTTTAGTCGAGGACGGCCCTAGTGAGAAGACCGGACACTACGCCTGCATAAGTTTCCCACAATGCAACGCGGTAGTAACAACAACGTTCCCAGACAAACTGACAGAAACCAATCAATAACGCTCGAAATTACATTTCTACATATTTAAATAACTGTTAGTCTAGTAATGATAAAGATGAGTAATAATGCGATCACAGAATTTAATGCATAATCAGCCGAAGTCCGCGGGGGGGGGGGGGGGGGGGCGCATTATTAAAAATACGCCCGCACTTTCGTTGCAAAAAAGTCACATATATCTCAGCAGAAAGTTGAAAAATGTTGCGTTTACTTCACACAACAGCAGCCATTTTCCCCTGTTGCCATGGGAACGTTATGAAGTGACGTCATTTCACCTACTGAGAACACGGTGTTGGGGGGGAATCACTTTGTTTTCTCTTTTTCATCAAACTCGTTTGATGAAAGTTTGATGGAAGTTCCCGCAATTTCATCTCATAAAATTTGCATAAATATCCTGCATATTCCATCACATTTTTTAAGAAAACGTGCCGCATAATCAAGGATTTTTGCCCGCAACAATCACAAAATAACTCTGCGTTTTTGTGGAGGGACTGTAAATAGTTGTGTGATGGCCCTTAATGGATCTCCCCGTCTTTCATTAATCCCCCTCGTGTTCACACCTGTTACACAATGTTTCCTAAAAAGTTCTGAGGCCAGTTTTTCTTCTGCATCCCAGATCACCTCCTCCTAATTTTGCAATCTCGTTCCCTCCCTTTGTCCCTCCAGCCCCCCCCCCCCCCCCCCCAATCCCACCATCACTCACCCATTTGTTGTATTTGAGCGGCCCGGTGAAGCCCATGGCCTCAATGAGCTTGGTGAAGGCCCCGACCTCTTCCTCCGTGTGCTGGGGCGTCTCTTTCACGCTGCAGAGCTGGAGGGAAGGATGACAGACAGGGGTGTGAGAGGAGGTGAAGAGAGAAGAAGAACAAAGTGTGACAGGTAACAACAGACGAGTAATGTAAGAGCAAAAAGGAGGACAGAGGGAAGGAGGGAAAGACAGAAGGATAAAGTCTGATTTATGGCTCTGCATTGAATCCAGGCTGTAGGTCGGTACACAACAGCTGTGGTAGTGTCACATTCCCCCCCCCCCACACTTATATCCTGGTTCTCCTTCACCGTGAACAACAAGAAATGAAGGAGAGGGTTAACGTGTCCTGCTACAGCTTCATGACCGTGGTCAGAAACAACCGGGGAGACACTTTGGCTGAGTCTCAAGGCGCCTACTGTCACACTTCAAACACGTAGTTTTAAGTATATCGTGGAGAGAACGCACTGAAAGTACCCGGATGACCCCCTAAAAACGGTGAAAAGGTTCAGTGTGGAACGATGGACGCTACGCGCACTAAACCGCCGCCATCTTGACTACAAAGCGGAAAGGGGGAGGGACCAGGGACGTCGACCGGCAGCTGATTGGACGTCTGGCTTCTCCAGGATTTCACAACCGAGCTTAATGCGTAACTCTCGCCTAAAATACATCCTAGGGTGTTTTTGTGAATGTACGCGAGTCAAACTTTAGTTTAAAAGCATATTTAGGACGGAAGCTCCACTTTTAAGATTCACCGTATTCTTGTTTTTGGGTCAAATGTCATTTTGAATGGGAGAGCTAGGGGCACTTTTATGCTAGCCTCAAAATATCTATTTTTAACCACTAAGAAGACTCGACACAACGTGAGACTTTGCCCTGTAAGACCAGCACGCCCAGAATGCACCTGAACACACCTCCCTGTAAGACCAGCACGCCCAGAATGCACCTGAACACACCTCCCTGTAAGACCAGCACGCCCAGAATGCACCTGAACACACCTCCCTGTAAGACCAGCACGCCCAGAATGCACCTGAACACACCTCTCTGTAAGACCAGCACGCCCAGAATGCACCTGAACACACCTCCCTGTAAGACCAGCACGGCCCAGAATGCACCTGAACACACCTCCCTCGTTTGGAATACGATCATGAATTTTATGAAAATATTTCACCGAATCGTGTTTCTGAGAACATTTTAAGCGAGAAATAGGCCGTCATGCAGCTGCTGAATCGGTCTGTTTTTAGGGTCAGTTTAATAGATCTTTGTCAGATTTGAGAGGCGCCGAGCCGAGCCGACCGCTCGCCATATCCGGTAAGTGTTTTTAACATACGTGTTCCTTTTGGGACGATACTAACCATCGAAAGTGGGAACTATGGCAGGAAGTGGTCAGTGACCATTAGCAGCGGACTGACGGAAATATGAGGGAAATATGCGGAATGAGACACGGCCTTTGTTTCTCCGTCTCCACCGCCGGAGTCTAATCCCTGTCACTCTCTCTCTCACACACACACACACACACACACACACACACACACACACACACACACACACACACAAAAGCGTTTTGAAGTAGGGGAGTGAAAGAAAAGAGCGAGGAAAAGGCGAAGACAGATGAGGACGAGAGAATGAAAGAAGCTTGGCAGAGATGACACAGCATGAGGAGAAACTTACGCCTTGATATTCTCTGTGTATACACTCCATGACCCTCATTACATCAACACACACACACACACACACACACACACACACACACACACACACACGTGTGATGACACACACCTGGGGTGCGTGGCCTTTACTGGGCGAGTGCAGCTGTTGAGTAAATTAATATAGTGACCTATTCTAAGCTGCATGTTGTCTTCATGCCCTGACAGTTTCATTACTGCCTCCGTGACCCCAGATACCCTACAGTGGGGGGGGGGGGGGGGCTATCGCGTAAAACATTGGTACCAATACCTCTTCCTGAACTGACTTGCTGCCCAATATCTCGCTTTTTTATTTATTTATCATCATCGCAATATCAACTGCTGCAGTAAACACATGGCGAAAAAGCCCCCAATGCTGTCATTTATCTGAGTGGTAGAGTAAGAGATCACCTGCAGTATATGTAGGGAATACATACTTTGTCTTTTCCTGTATAAACTATTACTTGCATAGCAGTATGTGGGGGGAGCAAACGATCTGAGGCCACGGCGTGAAGCGCCTGCTGCAGGTGCGTTTAGGGCGTGTCCAAATCCACTTTTGCTAGTTTGACGGCGGTAAAAAGTGTCCGTGTGCCGGGCGCCTGGTTCTAAAGGGTTGTTCTGAGTGTCTTCATTAATCAGAGGTGTGTTCTGGGCGTAACATGCAATCAACCAATCAGAGATCATCTCCCATTCCCTTAAAAGCCAGGCGCGTTTGGACCTTGGAGCATTGCTGTTATGATGGAGGATTTACACCCTAATATGTTTATTAGTAATCTTCTGCATGTGTGTGTGCTGCTGTGCGTCCCTGTGTGTGTAACAAGCATAGTGTGCACGTGCTGTGCACGAGCCTCGGAGCATTTTACTAATGTGCTGTTAAAAAAACAATGAAATGCTGCGTTATTGACTTTAGACCAGGTTTTTGTTGGTCAATGGCGTGATCACTTCCCGCTGCCTCAAGATAGCAATACACCCAGAATGCACCTGAACACACCTCCCTGTTAGACCAGCACGCCCAGAATGCACCTGAACACACCTCCCTGTAAGACCAGCACGCCCAGAATGCACCTGAACACACCTCCCTGTAAGACCAGCACGCCAGAATGCACCTGAACACACCTCCCTGTAAGACCAGCACGCCCAGATACTGACAACTAGGGATCGACCGATTTATCGGGCCGATATTTGCGTTTTTACGTGTATTTGCATCGGCCGATACGCGGCTGCTGCGTTCGCCGATTTTCCTGCCATTATTTACAGTCAGGCATCCACAAAGGCAGCTCTGTGTTGCTAGGGACGCCCCCGTTCTCATGTAGTCAGACCACGCTCTGCCCCTGAGGAGATGACATAACCCGACTCCGCCAGATGGAATCGCTTCGCATTTGCTCAGCATATCCATCTGGGAACTTTCCGTTGGAGAACGTTTGGGGAAGGGGCGAAAATCCTGGTTATCTGATTGGATAAACCATCCGTCCATCACCAGCTATGTTGGTGACAGACGGACCAAATCAACCAATCAGATCA
>CM042428.1:41739570-41742070 GCA_023631565.1 Gymnocephalus cernua | reverse complement strand
AAACAATAACGGGACGGTTGAGTTTAAGGAAACAATAACGTGAGTTTAGGGAAACAATAACGGGACGGTTGAGTTTAGGGAAACAATAACGGGACGGTTGAGTTTAGGGAAACAATAACGGGACGGTTGAGTTTAGGGAAACAATAACGGGACGGTTGGGTTTAGGGAAACAATAACGGGACGGTTGGGTTTAGGGAAACAATAACGGGACGGTTGGGTTTAGGGAAACAATAACGGGACGGTTGGGTTTAGGCAAACAATAACGGGACGGTTGAGTTTAGGGAAACAATAACGGGAAATGTGACACGTGGGACACGGTCCTGTGTTGTTTGACCCATCCAACCCCCCCCCAACCAGCCTTACTAGGCGGAATTTCGGCCTTTCATACTACTCACTACTGTAGTTGCTCTTAGTGTTACATCATCTTCAACCCCCGTGTAGCTGCTGCTCTCCCCAGTGCGTTCTACACACATGCTGAAGGGCGCTTTTTTCGTCGCTTCAGACGCTGACAGCCACCGTCCAAACGTCTGTATTTTAAGAGTTCGGAGTGAGAACGGGTTGGCATTTCATCTGTAACTTAAGAGTTACTTCCAGGTACTCTCAGGAGGAAATTCAAAGAATTGTCTGCCTGCCTGTCAATAATTCATTTGTTTAGGGTCAATAAAGAAACAACAACAGCATATTAATATATAATCGTTAAGTCAAATGTAAGAAAGGAAAAATACTTGTTATGCAACCTCTACAGTGTGTGTGTGTGTGTGTGTGTGTGTGTGTGTGTGCATGTGTGTCTCAGTCATTCACTGTCTCTCAGGTTGTGGCAAGCTTATACATATTAGGTAATCTCAGGAGGAAATTCAAAGAATTTCAAAAAGCTCATTTGCAACACGGCAAACACAACAATGAATTAAGCTGGGTTTTCCAGCTTCCTCTGTCTTCCTCTCACTTCTCCTTCCATGCCTCCACACCACCCTGCTCACAGCTTTACAGGTCTAATGTAAATTACCACGCTCCCATGAGACACTGAAGGCATCCCAGCCCACTCTACAGCGTTACATAAAACCCACACTTTGAGATCTGGTTACCTCTTCCTGTGTCTGAGTCTCCTCGGCGCTCCTCTTTGTGTTTCACCTGCTATCGCCTGTCCCATTCCCGCCGCACGGCTCTGTGTCGTCTTCAGTTCGCTGCCACCGTTAAAGCTGCATTACTGTAATCGTTTTTAACTTAATTGTTCCTCTTCCAAGGCGCCAAAACTATCTCCAGAGCCAGACCCGTCTGCTGTGAATTACACTCCTGTGTGTATCTCATTTGCTGCCTGGATTCAAATTTATGTTTACTGGCAACGTTTTGTTCCAATGTACGAAGTAGGTTGATGTTTTTATCCATGTTCTTAGCTGCGACGATTAATCGCTTAGTTGTATAACTATTAAATGAATCGGCAACTAGTAGTTCTGCAACTTAACGATTCTTTTCTGGATGAATGGACTAGTTGTTTGGTTTCTAAAATGAGAGAAAATAGTGAAAAATGTGGATCAGTGTTTCCAAAAAAAGCCCAAGACGACGTCCTCAACTGCCTTGTTTCATCCACAACTCAAAGATATTCAGTTTACTGTCACAGAGGAGAGAAGACACTAGAACATATTCACATTTAACATGCTGACATCACACAAGTTTTACTTGTTTTTCATAAAAAATTACTCAAACCGATTAATCGATTATCAAAATAGTTGCTGATTAATTTAATAATGTTTGCAGCTTTACAATTAAGGGCACATAAATACATTATTCTGGGACTCCATGGGGTCAAATACGCATATTTTATAAATCGCCGCTTGTTTTGACAGTTTTTGACATTTTATGGCACTTTCTTTTGAGGTTTCAACTTAAAATCTCGAATCGTGAGTTGAGTATATTGTTACACATCCCTTTCCACAAGATTAGACAATTATTTAGAGCTTCGACAAGTTAAAAAAATAATAATTGCCAACTATCTTGAAGTAATTTTTCATGCAAAAACAACGGAAAATGCTGTATTCAGCCTATCAGATATGAAGATGTTCTCTTTTCTGTTTTTATATCATATTAAACTGAGTATCTTTTCACATTTAAGAAGCTGGAATCAAAAGTTTTACTTTTGTTTCATAAAGAAAGACTCAAACCGATTGTTTGATGTCAAAATAGTTGGCGATTGATTTAATAGTTGACAACTAATCGATTCAGCTTTGCAGCTCTGCTAATTAGCACTAAAAACCTAAACCCAGCTGAGGCTGATGGAAGTGTCTTAAAGCAGAGACTCAGCCGGGAGGATTTTCCTCTCTGCTCTTAACGCAGGATTTTGGATCATCTGGAGCAATGCAGAGACACATTTAGAGGAATTTCAGGGCTGCCGGCAACTGTAAATGATCACCCGCTGCTCTGCGGTTGAGCTGCAGGATTATGTAACTGTGTATCTCTCTATTGATGCCTCAGGACAGGGAGGTGAGTCTTTAAAAACCAGCCCAGG
>CM042428.1:41732070-41734570 GCA_023631565.1 Gymnocephalus cernua | reverse complement strand
TTTGTGATTGTTGCGGGTAATTATGCGGCACGTTTTTCTTAAAAAATGTGATGGAATATGCGGGATATTTATGCAATTTTATGCGATGAAATTGCGGGGTTTGCAGCTTTCCGATGATGTTCTCGTCGCGTAATTACGTCACTTCATAACGTCACTTCATAACGTCACTTCATAACGTTCCCATGGCAACAGGGGAAAATGGCTGCTCTTGTGTGAAGTAAACGCAACATTTTTCATCTTTCTGCTGAGATATATGTGACTTTTTTTGCAATGAAAATGCGGGGATTATGAAATCATGCAAGCCCCGCATATTTTGCGTGGAAATCGGCAATTTATGCGTCGAAAGTGCGGCGTATTTGAAAAAAATGCGGCCACCCGCATAAATATGCGGACTTTGGCTGATTATGCATTGAGTTATGCGATCGCATAATCACGTTTTTTTCTGGAGGGACTGACTGGCAAGAGCAGACGGCGGGATTTTCCACTTTATTTTTCTTCAACTTTGGGATGTTCTACGACGAACCTGCACAGAAAGAATTGCTGGATGTGTGAATTTGTTTCTTCCGGAAAATATTGCCACGTCAGAAGTGGAATGAACACACATGCACAGTGGGGAAAGTACCGGATTAAAACCAAAACAACCCAATAACCGACGTGGAAATTCACGCCGGTTAAAACGTTCTGAATTTCGGTTTTGATAACGTTTTGGTTAACCGTCCAGCGCTTGTTGAGAGTTTATTGAATATTGGCTGCTTCAGACTCGATCTGCATCATCTCATTATTCTAATCATGTTTCATCTTCACTCCATCACAACCAGCGGATGTAACATCTACTCCATGTGTACTGAAGTCCAAATGTTGAGGTACTTGTACTTTTCTTTAGTCTTTTCTTTTCATGCCGACCAGAGCATATCTGTTCCCAGCATGACTGAACTGCAGGAACATCCGCCGACAGACAGATTGTGTGAAATGAACTCCGCTGCTCGCTGTAGTTTCTCATCTCGCTCTCTCGTCCCGGCTTTTCTTTCTTTTCTTCTCCATCTTCTTTCCCCTCTCTGCTTCTGCCAATCCCTCCATCGGTCCTCCCACCAATCTCTCACCCCCATCTCTCTTTCCACCTCTCTGTCTCTCTCTTTCTCTGTCTCTCTCTCTGTCTCTCTTTCTCCCCCCCCCTCTCTCTCTCTGTCTCTCTTTCTCTCTCTCTCTCTCTCTCTGTCTCTCTTTCTCCCCCCCCCCCCATCTCTCTCTCTCTGTCTCTCTCTCTTGCTCTCTCTCTCTCTCATGTTGTCTGGTCAGAAAGTGAAAGTTTAAAAGGTGCACGTAACACTGGTTGTGTCAGTCGATTAATAGACTCATAAAGATATAAGCAATCATAAAATATATAATCAAATTATATACAAAAAATATAGGGAGGACACACACACACATATATATATATATATATATATATATATATATATATTTTAACTTTTCTCATATCATGCACGCCTGTAACTAATCCTTAATGCTCTGTTTTTCTGTTCTTCTGTTTTTTTTTCCCCCCCTGCAGCATATCGAACTTCACCCCCAAAGTGGGAGAGAAGGACACGCAGCGAGCGATCCGACACGCCTTCAACGTGTGGCAGACGGTCACGCCGCTCTCCTTCCAGGTCAGAGACGAGTCTCGCACATTTCAGCTTTACGTCTCTGACGTGTGGATGTTCATTTATTTTATTTATTACATTTATCTCTTGTGAGGAGCGTTGTATGGAACCATCCGCGTTACTTTTTCTTGACAGTTTGGTAGAAATAAACCCAAATGTTCTGATATAGAAACAATTTGAAAATGGGTCAAATTTGACCCGAGGACAACAGGAGGGTTAAAGACGGTTACGTTCGTTCCTCTGCTTACCTTCAGCCTTTCGCTGTAGATTTCTGAATCCTTTTTCAGAATGAATGACGTCGATAGTAATTAACCCTCGGGTCAAATTTGACCCATTTTCAAAACGTTTCTATATTTATTTCTACCAAATTGTCACGAAACATAACGTGGCTGGTTCCGTACAACGCTCCTCACAAGTTAAACAAATGATCGGTTCACTACTTTCGTTGAATTTGGGTGTTTTATTCAATTTTATAGCATTTGGAATAAAAAAAAATCCATAAAAGACAAAAATATCTATGAAAAAAACTTCAAAAAACAGCATGGAAAAAAGCGTGGAAAGAGACGACGTAAATGTAGAATGTAGAAATGTAGACCCAGGAAAACAGAAAGTTGAATGGTCGACGGGAAGACAACACGAGGGTTAATATAACACATCGTTTCTCTCTTCAATGCTCCACTCTGCGCCTCTCGTTTCCGGTTCAGGAGGTGCCGTACTCGGAGATCAAGAACGAGGGCAAGGAGGCCGACATCATGATCTTCTTCGCCTCCGGTTTCCATGGCGACAGCTCTCCGTTCGACGGCGAGGGGGGTTTCCTGGCGCACGCCTACTTCCCCGGCGCCGGCATCGGAGGAGAC
>CM042428.1:41707070-41727070 GCA_023631565.1 Gymnocephalus cernua | reverse complement strand
GGACTACAAATGATAGCAACATGCAACTTATATTGCAGCCAATCAGCTTTTGTGTTATTGGGAAGTCTTTTTCGGATTGTACCACAGACACATTCTTCAGTTATGGGGAAGTGCAAGTTTAGCGAATTCAGGGCTTGGTTGCTGTTGTAATAAAGGTCTTAAATTGAATTCATAATGGTCTTAAAAAGGTCCTTTAATTAAGAGTCTTACATTTGACTTGGTGAAACATGTAGAAACTCTGATTTTGCAGGATGATCCAACACCATTTTTCTTTTGTGGTGATAGGGTGATTGTGCTTTCACTACAGTTGTATTGCCTCCACAGAAGCATAAATCCTGCTTTATTGGCACCAAACACAGAGGACAGCTGAAGTGGATGGAAATGTCATTTGACTGGAGAGGGAAACATATTCTTGGCAGGATTTGTTTTTGTGTGTGCTTTATACCAGAACTTGGCAATGAGGCAATGAGCCAAAAAGTTAATTTCAGACGCTGCTTGTACAAAATTATCTCTGGCATGCAACGTCCAAAGAACTGAAATGAACATTTCGGCGGGGGAACTGCTGGAGTCAAACAAAGCAGACTCTGTGGGCACATCAAACTGGGATTACTTGAGAGACAGGTTTCATCACAGCGATATCAAACGGCATCTTTATCGCAGGCGGGCAGGCGACTGGCGGGGCAGACATGATAGAAGAAGCCGTTATCGTCGGTGCAGGGCGGCAAAGCAGAATATAGACTGACGAGAGAGAGACAGAGGGAGAGACAGAGGGAGAGAGAGAGAGAGAGAAAGAAAGAGGGAGAGAGAGAGTGACAGAGCGAGCAAGACCAGTGGGAATTTCCTCAAGCCGGGGAACATGAAGTTTACGTCTTGTGCTGTAAAATCATCTTTATCTTCATCGCAAGCGATGTGGAAGAAAGAGAGGCATAGGGAGCGGAGAGATAAAGGCTGGAGGATGAAGTGAAAGAAAGAAAGAGATGTACAGGGACAGGTGTGTGTGTGTGTGTGTGTGTGTGTGTGTTTGGGTGTGAACTGAAGGTGGGAGAAAGGGAAGAATTGAATCAAAAAAACAAACAAACTCAGGCTGTTCTCGTGAACCAAAATAAGCACATCCTGTGGTTTATATGCAAAAAGTAAATGTCAAATAAATGTAGTGGTGTAAAAAGGACAATATTTCCCTCTGAAATGTAGTGAAGTAGAAGTAAAAGAAACAGAACATACTCAAGTAAAGTACAAGTATGTCTAAAATGTACTTAAGTACAGTACTAGACTAAATGTACTTAGTTGCATTCCACCACAGGGACAGACAACACCATGGCTTCCAACATCTCCTGAAAACAGAGAAAAAAATGTACCATTCATTTGCAAGAGAAACCAAACGTCAGCGTCTGAGCGTCTGTGTAGTTACACAGAGTCTCTGTGTGTTCAAACAGACCTGCCGGAGTAAAGAGAAAAAGATAATTAGCTTCTTAAATGAGGTTCAAACAGAGTCAACCCAATTACCGAGCCAGTGTATTAATTTGAGCTCTGCGTTCAGAGCGTAAGAAGTCATTAAGCATCTGACAGCAGCTCTTAAGAAGGTGACAGAGAGCCTGATGCTTTTCATAAACCTCACAGGAATACATGACAGCCTTCTAATTCTCTTTCCTGTTGTTTTGATCAGTTGTAATAAGAAGTATGAATGGTAGGAGTAGTTGCAGTGTTTCTCCTACCATTGTTTTGAGCGGCCCCAACTACCAGTAAAAAAATGTCGAAGAGGACCTCGGTGCTACAGAGCGGCGGTTGCTAGTTGTTGAAGCCGCATCAGAGCTTCGTCACAGCTCGGTCGTATCAGCGGCATCCAGTAGATGTGTTTAGCTGCTACAGAGCTCCACGACACCGGCTACGGTGCTACGCATGGTGTTTCGCATGGCGGGTTGTGTTGCAGTCTCAGTGGCCGCAAACGGAGACCTTTGGCAACACCAACGCCAACGTTTCTCCTCCTCATCAGTCACGCCGTCTCGTTCTCTGAGACTTAAAGCTACTAACATTACCATGGCAACTACCAGCATGCTGACGGAGTCTGCACGCTGCCTCCTGTTTATGTCCAGTATACCACAATGTTGATGAGATATTTTGGTTTGAGCATGTTAGTTCTTCGACTGGAGCTAAAAACATTTGGTGCACGGCGATCACTTTTTGGCTCAAAACTCCCCTTAAAAACCAATACGTAGCAATGTTAATGTATAGCCTGACAAAAAGTAATTTAGTTAGTTTAATGCTCAAATTTATTGTACATTTATTTGGCTCAGGTGGTGCCCAAAAACGGCTAGCGTAAGCCTCCTAACGTTTGGGAAAACCCTGTGCTTGTTCACTGGCATGTTTTAAAACCTTGAAGCAGCAGCAGCACATTACTTATACATTCACAGATTATATATTTTAAAATCTCATTTTGTGCAAGTGTGAACTTGATGTGGCACTAAACAGTTTGCCGCACTCTGAAGTAATCCCCGTCGGAGAAGCTCAGAGCTCAGGCCGGACTCTACAAAGTGACAGGAGCTTCAGATCCAAAAGCTGACAGTCGCTTCCACTTCCCACAAACTCTCCTTTTGATGTGAGATTCGTATTAACGCCGCTCACGAGTCAACAGCATCACACACTAACTTCTTCTCACTTTTCCCACTGCGTTTGATGCTGCGTCTTTGGTCTTTTCCGTTGTGTCTTCACTGGGGAGCCTTTATTCCAGTTTTTATTTTTTTTTTACAACAAAAAATAGCGGAAAGGCCTGTCAGCAGAACAACACAGGACTTGTTTTCTGTTTCCTGCCTGATTTCTGCTGTGAAATAATCTTTTAAAAAGCTTTTTTAAAAGACTGTCAGTGATGTTCAAAGTGATGTTTCTCTTCCTGGCTTTCTTGTACCTCCTCCTTTTGTCTTGGTTTGCGTTTAGCTCACATCTTTACAGTACATTCCCAGAATGTTCCTGAGGAACTTAATTATATTTCATCCTCTACACTCGGCCAACGTTCAACCTGTGGAACATGAACATAGCTGTTGCATCAGCCTGCTGCACACTATCAGTCTACATATCAGCAATAAATCTGAGCTTTGGAAGGAAACACACCTTTGTGTACATGTGAAGGAACGGCACTTAGCAGAGGAGGCGTGACAGAGCTCCACCCCTCACCTGACTCACCCAATGCAACCCACTACAGGCCACAAGCCACTTTGTCACAGACAGAGACACACAGACGGAAAAACAGAGGATTAGATTCACCTTCAGACCAAACTAGCAACTTCCTATGAGTGAGTTCAGCTACAGGAGAGAAAAGTGGAAAACTACAACGCTGCTGCTTCAACCTGTTGACACTCCACACACTGAAGGTGAGTTTGACAAAAAACACGACTCAAAGTGAAAAGAAAATTCAGTGAAGTTAGTAGAGGAGGGAGGGCAGCCATGACTGACTGTACTTTCTTCTTCTTCCTGTCTGCTGTGTTTTCAGCTTCACTCAGAGATAAAATGGCTTCCAGATCAGAGGAGGATCTCTGCTGTCAGGTCTGTCATGATGTCTTTAGAAATCCTGTTCGTCTGTCATGTAGCCACAGCTTCTGTAAAGACTGTCTGCAGAGCTGGTGGACAGAGAAACCAACACAGGAGTGTCCAGTTTGTAAGAAAAGATCTTTGTATGAACCACCTTGTAACCTGGTTTTGAAGAACCTGTGTGAGGCCTTCTTACTGGAGAGAGATCAGAGAGCTTCAGAGGCTCTCTGCAGTCTGCACTCTGAGAAACTCAAACTCTTCTGTCTGGACCATCAGCAGCCAGTGTGTCTCATCTGCAGAGATTCAGAAACACACTCCAACCACAGAATCAGACCCATCGATGAAGCTGCACAACAACCCAGGAAGGAGCTTCAGGAAACTCTGGAGCCTTTAAAGGAGAAGTTAAAGGGTTTTGAACAAGTTAGAGTGAAGTTTGATCAAACAGCAGAACACATAAAGCTCCAGGCCCGACGCACAGACACGCAGATTAAGGAGCAGTTTAAGAAGCTTCACCAGTTTCTAGAAGAGGAAGAGGAGGCCAGGTTGGTTGCACTCTGGGAGGAAGAGGAGCAAAAGAGTCAGAGGATGAAGGAGAAGATGGAGGCTCTGAGCAGAGAGATAGCAGCTCTTTCAGACACAGTCAGAGTCACAGAGGAGCAGCTGAGAGCTGAAGACGTCTCATTCCTGATCAACTACAAGGCTGCAGTGGAAAGAGTCCAGCAGCAACCCCTGCTGGATGATCCACAGCTGCTCTCAGGAGCTCTGATAGACGAGGCCAAACACCTGGGCAACCTGAGCTTCAACATCTGGAACAAGATGAAGGACATGGTCTCCTACACTCCTGTGATTCTGGACCCAAACACTGCTAAACCCAACCTCATCCTGTCTGAAGATCTGACCAGTGTGAGAAGAGTAAAGAGACAGCAGCTTCCTGATAATCCAGAGAGATTTGATAGATACCGCTCTGTCCTGGGCTCTGAGGGCTTTAACTCAGGGACTCACAGCTGGGATGTCGAAGTTGGAGACAGTACATTCTGGTCACTGGGTGTGTTAGCAGAGTCTGTCCAGAGGGAGGGAGAAATAGAGTCTGGATTATGGATAATACGGTTGTTTCAAGGTAAATACTCAGCACGGTCACTACCAGCTCCAGCCACTGATCTCGTAGTGCAGAAGAAGCCCCAGAGGATCAGAGTGACTCTGGACTGGAACAGAGGAAAGCTGTCGTTCTCTGATGCTGATACTAACACACATATACACACCTTCACACACACTTTCACTGAGAAGATGTTTCCATTCATTAACACTTGGACTAAACTGAAGATATTACCAGTGAAGGTGTGTGTGACAGTGGAGCAGAGCAGTTAGAGATAATGAGAATGATTATATTCATGATGTTTATTTCTTGAAATGCCTCTTAATGTCTCATTAGTTTGTGTTTCACTTATTGTTTGATGCTTAGTTTGACGATCTGCATGAGCATTATCTGCATCAAATATGTTAAACTGCTTAATGTGCTGCAGTCAAAAGCAAGTTTAGTTTTTTTCATACGTAAAATTATTTCGTTAAGTTTCTATCGTTATGGTTCCTTTAGCCCTTTTCTTTTTAATCAGTACTGTTTCATTTTAAATTGTTCATGTTTTATTAGTTTGACGTGTGTCTGGAGCCATGAAGACAGAAAATACTTTGTAGAAGCTCATTTGATCGCAAAAAAAGAACAATGAAGAAATGTGTCAATAGCTGCATGTTTGTGCTGCCAACCATTGTTCAGATCCAACAAACTTAATTTTTAATTCTAGTCCAGATAATAGATACATTAAATTAATGTTTTATTACTTTAAATGTCTACATGAACAAGTTTATATTTCATATATTAAAGAAAAGATGACCCTGGGGGGGTTGGGTATGTATGTATCTCCATTTTTAAGCAAAATTGATATTTTGAATGTCAACACTTCATTTTCTGCATTCTGGTGAATGTTTCTGCAACAATTTGTGCCTTTTCTGCATCAAGTTATGGTGCAAATGTCTTTATGTAAAGGAAATTATAATAAAATACAATCTAAATTTTAGGCCTTAAAATGTCTACATTTAGTGTGGTATAGTGTTCTAGGTCTGAAATAATTTTAAACAGGTCTTAATTTTTCCACGTACTTTTAACGCTACCTCTAATGCTCATAGAAATGTTCCAGCAGCGCTTTGGAATGTTTTTTATTTCATTTATTCTGTGGTGTTGTAGTTCTTTCTGTCGCTAGTCCAAATATATTTGGCTTTATTAAGACTACAAATGAGACCAACATGCTACTTATTTTGCAGTCAATCTAGACACCAGTCCTATAATGCCAATGAGGAAATTGGGGAATTGTTTCAGATGATGTTTCCAGACTCTGACATCTGACTTTGTTTTCTTGATGTCATGTTATAGGTCTTCATTAATTCATAATGGTCTAAAAGAGGTCTTAAAAAGTCTTAAATTTGACTTGGTGAAACCTGCAGAAACCCTGCTCTTCCTTGCTTTCATGTACCTCCTCCTTTTGTCTTGGTTTTACAATACATACCCATATTACCCAGAATATTCCTGAGATACTTAATTATATTTGAACAAATGCACTATAATAAACCTGCATTTAACCTGTTAAACATAAAACATAGCTGTTGCATCAGACTACTGCACACTATGAGTCAACATATCCAGCAATGAATCAGAACTAAGGGATGAGACACACCCTGTGTACAGATGAAGCAACAACACTAGCAGAGGAGGCGTGACAGAGCTCCACCCTTCAGCTGACTCACCTGAGACAAACCAGGGAACAGTTTGTTTTTCTTCCTCGCTACACACAGACAGACGGAAAAACGATGGATGAGAATCACCTTCAGATCAAACTAACAACTTCCTCTAAGAGAGTTCAGCTACAGGAGAGAAAATTGGAAAACTACAACACTGCTGCTTCAACCTGCTGATACTCTAAACACTGATGGTGAGTTTGACTATAAACAGTAAAATGAGTAGAGAAGGGAGGGGAGCCATGACTCATGGTACTTTCTGTCTGCTGTGTTTTCAGCTTCACTCAGAGACAAAATGGCTTCCAGATCAGAGGAGGATCTCTGCTGTCCGGTCTGTCATGAGGTCTTTAGAAATCCTGTTGTTCTGACATGTAGCCACAGCTTCTGTAAAGACTGTCTGCAGAGCTGGTGGAGACAGAAACAAGCTCGAGATTGTCCAATTTGTAAGACAACATCCTCATATGCAAAACCACCTTGTAACCTGGTGTTAAAGAACCTGTGTGAGGCCTTCTTACTGGAGAGAGATCAGAGAGATTTAGAGCCTCTCTGCAGTCTGCACTCTGAGAAACTCAAACTCTTCTGTCTGGACCATCAGCAGCCAGTGTGTCTCATCTGTCTGCATTCAGAAACACACTCCAACCACAGAATCAGACCCATCGATGAAGCTGCACGACAACACAGGAAGAACCTTCAGGAAACTCTGGAGCCCATAAAGAAGAAGTTAAAGGTTTTTGAACAAGTTAAAGTGAAGTTTGATCAAACAGCAGAACACATGAACGTCCAGGCGCGACGCACAGAGACGCAGATTAAAAAGCAGTTTGAGAAGCTTCACCAGTTTCTAGAAGAGGAAGAGGAGGCCAGGATGACTGCACTGAGGGAGGAAGAGGAGCAGAAGAGTCAGAGGATGAAGGAGAAGATGGAGGCTCTGAGCAGAGAGATAGCAGCTCTTTCAGACACAGTCAGAGCCACAGAGGAGCAGCTGAGAGCTGAAGACGCCTCATTCCTGATCAACTACAAGGCTGCAGTGGAAAGAGTCCAGCAGCAACCCCTGCTGGATGATCCACAGCTGCTCTCAGGAGCTCTGATAGACGAGGCCAAACACCTGGGCAACCTGAGCTTCAACATCTGGAAAAAGATGAAGGACATGGTCTCCTACACTCCTGTGATTCTGGATCCAAACACTGCTTATCCAGGACTCATCCTGTCTGAAGATCTGACCAGTATGAGAGTAGGAGAGGCACAGCAGCTTCCTGATAATCCAGAGTGGTTTAATTCTCATCGCTCTATCCTGGGCTCTGAGGGCTTTAACTCAGGGACTCACAGCTGGAATGTCAAGGTTGGAGACGATGCACACTGGTCACTCGGCGTGTTAGCAGAGTCTGTCCAGAGGAAAGGAACCCTTACATCTGGGACTTGGAGAATTAAGTTCTTTGAAGGTAAATACGCAGCAGAGTCCACATCAGCTCCAGGCACTGATCTCGTAGTGCAGAAGAAGCTCCAGAGGATCAGAGTGACTCTGGACTGGAACAGAGGAAAGCTGTCGTTCTCTGATGTTGATACTAAAACACACATATACACCTTCACACACACCTTTACTGAGAAGATGTTTCCATTCATTAACACTTGGAGTAAACTGAAGATATCACCAGTGAAGGTGTGTGTGACAGTGAAACAGAGAAGTTAGAGATAAAGAGGATGATTATATTCATGATGTTTATTTCTTGAAGGGCCTCTTAATCTGAACCTGTCCTGTCTCATTAATAAATGTATAATATAATATTATTTCACTTATTGTTTCATGTTTAGTTTGAAAATCTGCATAAACATTATCTGCATCAAATATGTTAAACTGCTTCATGTGCTGCAGTCAAAAGCAAGTTTAGTTTTTTTCATATGTAAAATGATTTTAAGTTTCTATCATTTTGGTTCCTTTAGCCCTTTTCATTTTAATCAGTACTGTTTCATTTTAAATTGTTGTTCATGTTTTGTCAGTTTGACCTGTTTGTGTGGAGCCATGAAGACAGAAAACACTTTGTAGAAGCTCATTTGAGCCCAAAAAAGAACAATGAAGCAATGTATCAATAACTGCAAGTTTGAGCAGCCAACCATTGTTCAGAACCCATCCATCCATCCATCGTCGTCCGCTTATCCGTGGTCGGGTCGCGGGGGGAGCAGCTCCAGCAGGGGACCCCAAACTTCCCTTTCCCGAGCCACATTAACCAGCTCTGACTGGGGGATCCCGAGGCGTTCCCAGGCCAGGTTGGAGATGTAATCCCTCCACCTAGTCCTGGGTCTTCCCCGAGGCCTCCTCCCAGCTGGACGTGCCTGGAACACCTCCCTAGGGAGGCGCCCAGGGGGCATCCTTACCAGATGCCCGAACCACCTCAACTGGCTCCTTTCGACGTGAAGGAGCAGCGGCTCTACTCCGAGCTCCTCACGGATGACTGAGCTTCTCACCCTATCTCTAAGGGAGACGCCAGCCACCCTCCTGAGGAAACCCATTTCGGCCGCTTGTACCCTGGATCTCGTTCTTTCGGTCATGACCCAACCTTCATGACCATAGGTGAGGGTAGGAACGAAAACTGACCGGTAGATCGAGAGCTTTGCCTTCCGGCTCAGCTCTCTTTTCGTCACAACGGTGCGATAAACTGAATGTAATACCGCCCACGCTGCGCCGATTCTCCGACCAATCTCCCGCTCCATTGTCCCCTCACTCGCGAACAAGACCCCAAGGTACTTAAACTCCTTCACTTGGGGTAAGGACTCATTCCCTACCTGGAGAAGGCACTCCATCGGTTTCCTGCTGAGAACCATGGCCTCAGATTTAGAGGTGCTGATCCTCATCCCAGCCGCTTCACACTCGGCTGCAAACCGATCCAGTGAGTGCTGAAGGTCACAGGCCGATGATGCCATCAGGACCACATCATCTGCAAAGAGCAGCGATGAGATCCCGAGCCCACCGAACTGCAACCCCTCCCTACCACGACTACGCCTCGATATCCTGTCCATAAATACTACGAACAGGATTGGTGACAAAGCGCAGCCCTGGCGGAGGCCAACCCTCACCTGGAACGTGTCCGACTTACTGCCGAGAACCCGGACACAGCTCTCGCTTTGGTCATACAGAGATTGGATGGCCCTGAGAAGGGACCCCCTCACCCCATACTCCCGCAGCACCTCCCACAAAGTCTCCCGGGGGACCCGGTCATATGCCTTCTCCAGATCCACAAAACACATGCAGACTGGATGGGCATACTCCCAGGCTCCCTCCAGGATCCTTGCTAGAGTAAAGAGCTGATCCGTTGTTCCACGACCCGGACGGAATCCGCATTGTTCCTCTTCAACCTGAGGTTCGACTATCGGCCGAACCCTCCTTTCCAGCACCTTGGAGTAGACTTTACCAGGGAGGCTGAGAAGTGTGATACCCCTGTAATTGGTACACACCCTCTGGTCCCCCTTTTTGAAGAGGGGAACCACCACCCCGGTCTGCCACTCCTTTGGCACTGTCCCAGACTTCCACGCAATGTTGAGTAGGCGTGTCAACCAAGACAGCCCCTCCACACCCAGAGCTTTCAACATTTCTGGACGGATCTCATCAATCCCTGGGGCTTTTCCACTTTGGAGTTGTTTGACTACCTCAGTGACCTCCACCAGGGAAATTGACGACAATCCCCCGTCATCCTCCAGCTCTGCCTCTAACAAAGAGCGCGCATCAGCTGGATTTAGGAGTTCCTCAAAGTGCTCCTTCCACCGCCCTATTACCTCCTCAGTTGAGGTCAACAACGTCCCATCCTTACTGTACACAGCTTGGATGGTTCCCCGCTTCCCCCTTCTGAGGTGGCGGACGGTTTTCCAGAAGCGCCTTGGTGCCGACCGAAAGTCCTTCTCCATGTCTTCTCCGAACTTCTCCCACACCCGCTGCTTTGCCTCTTTCACGGCAGAGGCTGCAGTCCTTCGGGCCCGTCGGTACCTTGCAACTGCCTCCGGAGTCCTCTGGGATAACATATCCCGGAAAGACTCCTTCTTCAGTCTGACGGCTTCCCTGACCACCGGTGTCCACCACGGTGTTCGAGGGTTACCGCCCCTTGAGGCACCTAAGACCCTAAGACCACAGCTCCCTGCCGCAGCTTCAGCAATGGAAACTTTGAACATTGTCCACTCAGGTTCAATGCCCCCAGCCTCCACAGGGATGCACGAAAAGCTCCGCCGGAGGTGTGAGTTGAAGGTCTGTTGGACAGGAGCTTCCTCCAGACGTTCCCAATTTACCCGCACCACCCGTTTGGGCTTACCAGGTCTGTCCAGAGTCTTCCCCCACCCCCTGACCCAACTCACCACCAGATGGTGATCAGTTGACAGCTCCGCCCCTCTCTTCACCCGAGTGTCCAAAACATACGGCCTCAAATCAGATGAAACGATTATAAAATCGATCATTGACCTTCGGCCTAGGGTGCTCTGGTACCAAGTACACTTATGAGCATCCCTATGTTCGAACATGGTGTTTGTTATAGACAATCCATGACTAGCACAGAAGTCCAATAACAGACAACCACTCTGGTTTAGATCAGGGAGGCCGTTCCTCCCAATCACGCCTCTCCATGTGTCTCCGTCATTGCCCACATGTGCGTTGAAGTCCCCCAGCAGAACTATGGAGTCCCCCTCCGGAGCCCCATACAGGACTCCATTCAAGGTCTCCAAGAAGGCCGAATACTCTGAACTCTTGTTTGGTGCATATGCACAAACAACAGTCAGAGTTTTCCCCCCAACAACCCGCAGGCGGAGGCGACCCTCTCGTCCACCGGGGTAAACTCCAACGTTGCGGCGCTCAGCCGGGGACTTGTGAGTATCCCCACACCCGCCTGGCGCCTCACACCCTGGGCAACTCCGGAGAAGAAAAGAGTCCAACCCCTCTCCAGGAGTACGGTTCCAGAACCGAGACTATGCGTAGAGGTAAGCCCCACCAGATCCAACTGGTAGCGCTCCACCTCACGCACAAGTTCCGGCTCCTTCCCCCACAGCGAGGTGACATTCCATGTCCCCAGAGCCAGCCTCTGCTGCCCGGGTCTGGTCCGTCAAGGCCCCTGACCTTCACCGCCACCCGTGTGGCAGCGCACCCGACCCCAGCGGTTCCTCCCACAGGTGGTGGGCCCATGGGCTGGAGAGATAGGTGCCACGTAGCTTTTTCGGGCTGTTCAGAACCAACAAACTTTATTTTTATAATTGTAGTCCAGATTACAGTAATATTAAATTAATGTTTTATTACTTTAAATGTATACATGAACAAGTGTCTATCTGATAAAATAAAGAATAGACGACCCTGTCTGTAAACGTGTTTCATTAAGTGATCATGAGTTGAATTCTGCTGTGAGTCATTTAATCAGAGGCATCCTTCTATTTAAGGTGAACATGTCACTTTTAAGGTGGACATCTCAGTTTGGGTCCAGACTTGAGTTATTGTTGGTGGTTTATGAACTTTGGTAACATTATTGCTGATTGTACATCAAGAGCGTAACTTTGGGTTCAACATTGGTGGGGGGGTTGGGTATGTATGAATCTCCACTTTTAAGCAAAAATGATATTTTTGAATGTCAACACTTCATTTCCTGCATTCTGGGTGAATTTTGTGGCTCCAACTGCCGGCTCCAGCTGCCTGCTCCGGCCGGTCTGATCGCCTGCTCCATCCGCCGCTGCCTGCTCCTGCCTAGAGCCAAGACAGCTCAGCGGCGTCTTTCTCCCGTTGCGTCTCTCTCCCGTTGCGTCTCTCTACTACCTACACCGGCCCGGCCCCCCGTACCCTGTCCTCCCTCCCCTTCTAAAGGCCTGATCAGCGCTGCTGCACAGAGGGGGAGACAAGAGCACGGAGGGGGGAAGGGGCTGCTCCTCTGCTCCTCACTCAGTCATTGAACAGAAGACTGTTTTGGCAGCCACAGGAGAGAAATACCTCACGCTGGCTGGTTAATACCTGGTTAATGTATTTGTCGCTAGTCGCTTTTTTCAAAAAAAGTCGCTAAGGGGGTCTGAAAAGTTGTTAAATCTAGCGACAAAGTCATTAAGTTGGCAACACTGTAATAGCAGCATTATATTAGCAGCACCTGTGAGTTTATCATGTGACAGCGAAAACGCGAAAGACGGAGCAGTATGTCCTGTATGTCCCTTACCGGCTAACGTATTTCAAGTTGGCGCATGAATATGGAGCGTCTACCCCAGTTCATACAAGTGCAAATGTAAAATTTGAAGCCAATAGGAATACTTGGAATTGATGGTGGTGGTCAATATTCATAAAAAAGGACAAGTTTGTGAAGGGCAACAAAGATTTTGATAATGAACAACTATAAATATTCCACACTGGGGCTTTAAACGGGTCTTAATTTTTCTAGGTCCATGTAACGCTACCTCTAATGCTCATTGAAATGTTTGGAATGTTTTTTTTTATTATTCTGTGGTGTTGTAGTTCTTTATGTAGCTAGTCCAAATATAATTTGCTGTATTAAGATGACCAATGAGACCAACATGCTACTTATTTTGCAGCCAATCTAGACACCAGTCCTATAATGCCAATACGGAAATTGGGGAATTGTTTCAGGCGATGTTTCCAGACTCTGACATCTGACTTTGTTTTTTTGATGTCGTGATATAGGTCTTCATTCATTCATAATGGTCTAAAAGAGGTCTTAAAAAGTCTTAAATTTGACTTGGTGAAACCTGCAGAAACCCTGCTCTTCCTGGCTTTCATGTACCTCCTCCTTTTGTCTTGGTTTTACAATACACGCCCATATTACCCAGAATATTCCTGAGATACTTAATTATATTTGAACAAATGCACTATATTAAACCTACGTTTAACCTGTTAAATGTACAACATAGCTGTTGCATCAGACTACTGCACACTATCATTCAACACATCCAGCAATGAATCAGAACTAAGGAATGAGACACACCCTGTGTACAGATGAAGCAACAACACTAGCAGAGGAGGCGCCTTCAACTGAGTCACCTGAGGCAAACCAGGAAACGGTTTGTTTTTCGCCCTCGCTACAGAGAGACACAGAAGGAAAAACAGACGATCAGATTCACCTTCACACCAAACTAACAACTTCCTCTAAGTGAGTTCAGCTACAGGAGAGAAAAGTGGAAAACTACAACACTGCTGCTTCAACCTGCTGATACTTCACACACTGACGGTGAGTTTGACTTAAAACAGTAAAGTTAGTAGAGAAGGGAGGGGAGCCATGACTCACTGTACTTCCTGTCTGCTGTGTTTTCAGCTTCATTAAGAGATAAAATGGCTTCCAGATCAGAGGAGGATCTCTGCTGTCCAGTCTGTCGTGATGTCTTTAGAAATCCTGTTGTTCTGTCATGTAGCCACAGCTTCTGTCAAGACTGTCTGCAGAGCTGGTGGACAGAGAAACCAACACAGGAGTGTCCAGTTTGTAAGAGAAGATCTTCAAGGGATGGACCACCTTGTAACCTGGTGTTAAAGAACCTGTGTGAGGCCTTCTTACTGAAGAGAGATCAGAGAGCTTCAGAGGGTCTCTGCAGTCTGCACTCTGAGAAACTCAAACTCTTCTGTCTGGACCATCAGCAGCCAGTGTGTCTCATCTGCAGAGATTCAGAAACACACTCCAACCACAGATTCAGACCCATCGATGAAGCTGCACGACAACACAGGAAGGAGCTTCAGGAAACTCTGGAGCCCTTAAAGAAGAAGTTAAAGGTTTTTGATCAAGTTAAAGTGAAGTTTGATCAAACAGCAAAACACATGAAGGTCCAGGCGCGACGCACAGAGACGCAGATTAAGGATCAGTTTAAGAAACTTCACCAGATTCTAGAAGAGGAAGAGGTGGCCAGGTTCGCTGCACTGTGGGAGGAAGAGGAGCAGAAGAGTCAAAAGATGAAGGAGAAGATGGAGGCTCTGAACAGAGAGATAAAAGCTCTTTCAGACACAGTCAGAGCCAAAGAGGAGCAGCTGAGAGCTGAAGACGTCTCATTCCTGATCAACTACAAGGCTGCAGTGGAAAGAGTCCAGCAGCAACCCCTGCTGGATGATCCACGGCTGCTCTCAGGAGCTCTGATAGATGAGGCCAAACACCTGGGAAACCAGAGCTTCAACATCTGGAACAAGATGAAGGACCTGGTCTCCTACACTCCTGTGATTCTAGACCCAAACACTGCGTATCTAAAACTCATCCTGTCTGAGGATCTGACCAGTGTGAGACTTGCAGAGAGACAGAAGCTTCCTGATAATCCAGAGAGGTTTGATAAATACCCCTCTGTCCTGGGCTCTGAGGGCTTTAACTCAGGGACTCACAGCTGGGATGTTGAGGTTGGAGACAGTACAGGCTGGTCACTGGGAGTGTTAGCAGAGTCTGTCCAGAGGAAGGGAGAAATAGAGTCTGGATTGTGTAGAATATTGTTCTATGAAGGAAAATACTCAGCACAGTCACCACCAGCTCCTGCCACTGATCTCGTAGTGCAGAAGAAGCTCCAGAGGATCAGAGTGACTCTGGACTGGAACAAAGGAAAGCTGTCGTTCTCTGATGCTGATACTAACACACACATACACACCTTCACACGCACTTTCACTGAGAAGATGTTTCCATTCATTAGCACTGTGGATAAGGTCCCACTGAAGATATTACCAGTGAAGGTGTGTGTGACAGTGGAGCAGAGCAGTTAGAGATAAAGAGGATGATTATATTCATGATGTTTATTTCTTAAAGGGAAAAGTTGCTGAATTTAACCTCTTAATCTGAACCTGTCCTTCTAATGTCTCATTAACACAAAATATATTTATAATTAAAATATTATAATATAAAATAATTTTTTTTCACTTATTGTTTGATGTTTAGTTTGACAATCTGCTTTTTGTTTTAGCTTACCTTTTTGTTTCCATTACAGTCGTCTAGCTGACACTTTCATCCAAGCGATTTACAATATAATCCGAAAACTGCAAGAATCCTGCATCAACCCTAACCCTAACTCTGCATCAGATATGGTAAACTGCTTCAATTGCTGCAGACGAAAGCACGTTTTGTTTTTTTTCACATGTAAAATTATTTTGTTTAGTTTCTGATCTTTTGGTTCATTTAGCCTTTTTCTTTTTGTTATCGATACTGTTTTTATTTTAAATTGTTGTTCATGTTTTATTATTTTGACCTGTGTGTGTGGAGCCATGAAGACAGAAAACACTTTGTAGAAGCTCATTTGATCCCCAAAAAAACAATGAAGTAATAACTGAACGTTGGAACTCGTACGTGAGTGGAAACTGTAGACCAACCCTAGACCAAGCCGTAGCCAAACACCTCCAACCTCCAGTGCTACCACCTCTCTATATGAGAAATATTCTCTACTGTGGGCAAAGTGCATTAACCAAGAAGACGAGGGTGAAATGGAAAAGGCAGGCAGGGACAGATTAAAGGCGTTGCTCTACCCTAGTTGTGGTATGAGTCACCCATGGCGGGGGGCGGGGGGAGAGAGAGAATGTGGTAGGAACAAGTACACCCTTATCAGAAAAAGTTGGGACAGTATGGAAAACACAAATAAAAAAAGAAAGTAGTGATTTCTAAATGTACTTTGACTTGTATTTCATTGCAGACAATACAACAGCATATCATTTAATGGGTTCCTCATGATTTTTATTGTTTTTTTTTCTTCAAAAAAACAAAATTCCTATTTTGGTTCTTGCAACACATTTCAAAAAAAGTTGGAACAGTAAAGCATTTACCACTTTGTAATGTTGCCATTCCTTTTCACAGCACTTAAAAGACGTTTAGGGACTGAAGACACCAAGTGATGAAGTGTTTCAGGTGTAATTTTGTCCCATTCTTGCTGCAAGTCTTAAGGTGGGCAACAGTACGGGGTCTTCGTTGTCGCATTTTGCACTTCAAAATGCGCCACACATTCTCTATTGGAGACAGGTCGGGACTGCAGGCAGGCCAGTCAAGTACCCGTATCCTCTTTCTCCGCAGCCAGGACTTTGTAATGTGTGCAGAATGTGGTTTTGCATTATCTTGTTGAAATATGCATGGACATCCCTGGAAAAGATGTCTTCTTGAAGGCAGCATATTGTGCTACAAAATCTCTATGTACTTTTCAGCATTAATGGTGCCATCACAGAAGTGCAAGTTACCTTTGCCAAGGGCACTGACACAACCCCATACCATGACAGACCCTGGCTTTTGGACTTGTTGCTGGTAACAGTCTGGATGATCCTTTTCTTCTTTGGTCTGGAGCACACGGCGTCCATTTCTCCCAAAAAATACCTGAAATACTGATTAATCTGACCACAGTAAACGTTTCCACTGTGTGATGGTCCATCCCAGATGCCTCCGAGCCCAGAGAAGTCCACGGCGCTTCTGGACACTGTTAACATAGGGCTTCCTTTTGGCACAGTACAGTTTTAACTGGCATTTGTGGCTGTAACTACGTATTGTGGTACTTGACAAAGGTTTGCCAAAGTAGTCCTGAGCCCATGTGGTGATATCGCTTATAGATGAATGACGATTCTTGATTCAGTGCCGCCTGAGGGATCGGAGATCACGGTTGTTCAGCTTAGGCTTGCGCCCTTGTCCTTTATGCACTGAAATTCCTCCTCATTCTTTGAATCTTTTAATTAGTTATGCACTGTTGAAGGTGAAATAAGCAAATGTCTTCCTATCTTTCTTTGAGGAACATTGTTTTTAAACATTTCAATAATTTTCTCACGTATTTGTTGGCAAACTGGCGATCCTCGGCCCATCTTTGCTCCTAAAGGACTAGATCTTTCTTGGATGCTGCTTTTGTACCAAATCATAATTACAATCACCTGTTGACATCACCTGTTTCAAATCACATCATCATTTAACCAATTTACCTGATTACTAGCCCTAAATTGCTCCTGTCCCAACCTTTTTTGGAATGTGTTGCAGGTCTGAATGACAGGAAAGGATGTATATTTACAAATGAAATTAGGTTCACCAGACAAAACATGAAGTATTTTGTGTTCACATTGTCTGCAATGAAATACAAGTCAAAGTACATTTAGAAATCACTACTTTCTTTTTTTATTTGTGTTTCATACTGTCCCAACTTTTTCTGATTTGGGGTTGTGTGTGTGTATATATATATATGTTATTAGATATAGTTTTGTTTTGTAATGTCTGTCATATAATCAAGAAATCAGACAAATGTACCCTCACTATGTAATTATACTTTGGGATCTAGATATTTTACAGGTCACATATATTTACTTTTCTTTCTAAGTAACATAAGTATAGCAATATTCACTATCTATCAATCATGTATCAATATGGGTGTTTATTCAATACACATTGGGTTCATGTTTTAACCCTCATGTTGTCCTTCGGTCAAATGTGACCAGTTTTTAAAGTTTGTGATCAGTTGATGTATCCGGTTTGTTTGTTAAAATGTAACAAATAAATCAGCATGGAGTGAATATCAACAGTGTCGAGTGTCTTCATTGAGTCTATATACTGAGACCGCTGTGGGGCTCACACAGTCAGCAAGGAAAGAACTGGACTTCTAATGTCATAGATGGGCCCTAGTAGTTAAATAACTAGTAGATGTAGTAGATGATCCTGTCTGTAAAAGGGTTTTATTCAGTTTCTATGAGTTGAATTCTGCTTTTAGTAATTTAGTCAAAAGATTTCAAAAAAAGTTTATATTTTCGGTTCTCTTCCCTCTTTCTCCCTCTGACTGATTTTCTTCATCCCTCTCTCTTATCTCTTTTATTCTTGTCTCTCATCTCTCTCTCCCTCCCCCTCTCTCTCCATCTCTCTTTCCCCCTCCCACCCTTTCTCTTTATCCCTCTCTCTCTCCCTCTCCCCCCCCCCTCTCTCTCTCTTGTTGATGGACATTTGGTTTTTACTAAGATTTCTATGCATTAGCACTATATTTTATTGTTAAACTGTACAAATTATAAATACGTAAATAAATAAAAGTTTTGAAAAAGTCTTTCTCTCCCTCCATCTCCCTCCTTCTCCCTCCAGGTAATGATCTGTTCCTGGTGGCGGTCCACGAGTTGGGCCATGCGTTGGGTTTGGAGCACTCCAACGACCCCAGCGCCATCATGGCGCCGTTCTATCAGTACATGGACACGCACAACTTCAAACTGCCTCTGGACGACCTGCAGGGCATCCAGAAAATCTACGGTAAGTAGTTATTTATTTCATTGTTCCGTCATGTTAACGATCTATTTCACAGCTGTTGAAGATAAGCCTTTAAGAGGACAATATGTTGTTCTTTTGTTGGTTTATTAGACCGGTATATTAGACCGGTACAGACAACATCAGTGTATAAGTACATGCATAAATAAAAGAACCAGAACCATGCCCATCAGTAAAGCTGTTTGAATGTGTAGAGGGAGGATTAAAGAGTCCTCTGAGCATCCAAAAAGGGCCAAGTGTCTGTCAGGAGAGAGAGTCTTAAGATACTTAAGACTCGTTCAATTTGTGCATTTTAATGAGTGGAAATGCCAGACAAGAAGAAAATGCTTTTTTCCACCTCATCTTTCCAAACATTTCCTGATTCAATCTCAGTTTTATTTTGTTTCTGTTGACTTTGAATGAAGGGTGTTTTACAATCATAAAAGTCCTGATTATTTACATGGAGTCTGGCTCTATACACGCTAAAAGTAGTGATTATTTACATGGAGTCTGGCTCTATACACGCTAAAAGTCCTGATTATTTACATGGAGTCTGGCTCTATACACGCTAAAAGTAGTGATTATTTACATGGAGACTGGCTCTATACACGCTAAAAGTAGTGATTATTTACATGGAGTCTGGCTCTATACACGCTAAAAGTCCTGATTATTTACATGGAGTCTGGCTCTATACATGCTAAAAGTAGTGATTATTTACATGGAGACTGGCTCTATACACGCTAAAAGTAGTGATTATTTACATGGAGTCTGGCTCTATACACGCTAAAAGTAGTGATTATTAACATGGAGTCTGGCTCTATACACGCTAAAAGTCCTGATTATTTACATGGAGTCTGGCTCTATACACACTAAAAGTAGTGATTATTTACATGGAGTCTGGCTCTATACACGCTAAAAGTAGTGATTATTTACATGGAGTCTGGCTCTATACACGCTAAAAGTCCTGATTATTTACATGGAGTCTGGCTCTATACACGCTAAAAGTAGTGATTATTTACATGGAGTCTGGCTCTATACACGCTAAAAGTAGTGATTATTAACATGGAGTCTGGCTCTATACACGCTAAAAGTCCTGATTATTTACATGGAGTCTGGCTCTATACACGCTAAAAGTAGTGATTATTTACATGGAGTCTGGCTCTATACACGCTAAAAGTAGTGATTATTAACATGGAGTCTGGCTCTATACACACTAAAAGTCCTGATTATTTACATGGAGTCTGGTGTAGTTTGGTGATGGTGATTTCGGGGCTGTTTCATGTTAAACTAAAAGGATCTTACTCTTTAACTAAAAGCTCTATCTCTGTAGGGATCCTTTCATAATGTAGTCAGACACTTAGAATAATAATCTGAGTCTGTCAGCGGCAACAACAGAACTTTTAGTGGACGCTGACTGACGGTGCACAAATGCCTAGAGTGGTTATAACTGCAGCGATATTGCTAAATACTGCTAAATAATTTCAAAGATTGATGTTCCCATCAGTCATGACGTTCCACTTCTGGGATTGTTGGTCAAACAAACAACACATTTTGGGC
>CM042428.1:41679570-41689570 GCA_023631565.1 Gymnocephalus cernua | reverse complement strand
CACAGCGAGTTATGACGTGACCGGCTGCTCCCTGTTCAGGGAACTCGCTTTACGTAACGTTAGCAGCAGCACTCTCTCTCTCCGTTCTTTCTTTAGCGCTCTAGTCAACTTTTTCTTGTCAAAAAAGACGCTGAGTGTGAACATTGCCTTATGTTTAAAGGCGCTCTAAGCGATGTCACGTGTTTTTTAGGCTACAACATTTTTTGTCACATACAGCAAACATCTGCTAGCTGCCTGTCCCCTGAACACACTGTAAAAAACATCTCCTCACTATCTGCTAGCTGCCTGTCCCCTGAACACGCTGTAAAAAAACATCTCCTCACTATCTGCTAGCTGCCTGTCCCCTGAACACACTGTAAAAAAACATCTCCTCACTATCTGCTAGCTGCCTGTCCCCTGAACACACTGTAAAAAACATCTCCTCACTATCTGCTAGCTGCCTGTCCCCTGAACACACTGTAAAAAACATCTCCTCACTATCTGCTAGCTGCCTGTCCCCTGAACACACTGTAAAAAAACATCTCCCACTATCTGCTAGCTGCCTGTCCCCTGAACACACTGTAAAAAACATCTCCCACTATCTGCTAGCTGCCTGTCCCCTGAACACACTGTAAAAAAACATCTCCTCACTATCTACTAGCTGCCTGTCCCCTGAACACACTGTAAAAAACATCTCCTCACTATCTGCTAGCTGCCTGTCCCCTGAACACACTGTAAAAAACATCTCCTCACTATCTGCTAGCTGCCTGTCCCCTGAACACACTGTAAAAAACATCTCCTCACTATCTGCTAGCTGCCTGTCCCCTGAACACACTGTAAAAAAACATCTCCCACTATCTGCTAG
The DNA here is from genome assembly GCA_023631565.1 of Gymnocephalus cernua. Taxonomy (NCBI): domain Eukaryota; kingdom Metazoa; phylum Chordata; class Actinopteri; order Perciformes; family Percidae; genus Gymnocephalus; species Gymnocephalus cernua. The sequence continues at coordinate 41,688,726 of CM042428.1, read as the reverse complement.
CTGCCTGTCCCCTGAACACACTGTAAAAAACATCTCCTCACTATCTGCTAGCTGCCTGTCCCCTGAACACACTGTAAAAAAAAGCGGTCTCTGTAGACAGCCCAGGCTCCACAACCACCAACAAAAACAAACTGCGCCAACCTGCACCACCAAAACTGTTTGGTGCTGGAGGGAGCGCACCCACTGGTTGTTGATTTAACTTCACTACCATGACTTCAAACTTTTGATAATATAAAACACATTTATGGAAAATTCTGTGTCTACTTTTTTGCGTGCAATAAGGCAGAAATGTATCTTCGCAGCATGGCCTTGGACAGAATGACTGGCAGATGCAAATACAGCTTCATGAGAGACTTTATTTTAATTTTCTAAGCAGTTATTTTGGGATGTGGAGCCGAGTGCAGGACGTGTGTAGAAATACGTTGCGCTCTGGTATCGTGTACCGAGGCGATGAAACACAAAAACCTTTCAGTGACTTAAAAAATGCATCATCATCATCATCATATCGGCCCAGTTTCTCTTCCCTTTAACTCTGGGACACAAAGAGCGCTTAGAGGCAGTGGGCGTTTGAAAGGAGACACTCATTATGGGATGTTTCCACGGCGAAAAACACTCATGGTTTCTTTTGCTAGATGTGAGAAGCATTGATTTTCCTTTTTCTCTCTCTTTGGGTTCACACAGAAAAACATTAGCGGCCAGCAGATGATGACGGATCATTTGAGAGTGTGTGTGTGTGTGTGTGTGTGTGTGTGTGTGTGTGTGTGTGTGTGTGTGTGTGTGCGTGTGTGCGTGTGTGTGTGTGTGTGTGCGTGGCGCTCAGTGGGGACTGTGCTTGGCTGTGTCCTACATTCACCAGAGCCAAATGATAATGAGCTCAGATTGATGCTCGCCTTTTTCTTCCTGCCTTCTCTGTCTGTTCTCTGCTTTGTCTCCTCTCGTCTTTCTGGCTTCCTGCGCCTTTCCTCTTCCTTTACTTCCTCCGCACAGCTTGCATCACCTCCCGTTTATCATCCGTGTCTTTCTTTTGTCTTCTTTTCTCACAGCTTCGTCTTTTTATCCACCCGATTCCCACACCTCCGTGTTTGAATTTCGGGGCGAGATGTTCATTTAGTGTCTTCTTCTTTTCTTAGAGAGTCTGGCTCAACGTACCGATAATGTCACGATACAGCAATTCTGCGATTAATCAAAATATTTCATAATATCCCATATTGATACATGACGATATCGGTCTAACTACGAATACTAAATGAGAAGGTTGAGTGCAGGTTTTCTCTCTTCATTCACTGCAAGTCCAAACTGTTAGAAAAAGTTCTTCAGCTTGTGAGTTAAAATGACGCAACTATAGAGCAACCCCGGGTCCAGACTTTGGACTGTAACGTGGCTGGGGAATCAGTTATTTTCCTCAGTCTGCTGTCCGCCATCCCATAGAAACCTCTTCCTCTTCTGCTTGATAACTTCTGTTCAAGTTTCCCTCGTTCATGTGTTGAGGAGCCAGGAAGTAGCCGCGCTGGGAGCAGGGAAATCTATTCAGAGGGCTTAGTTTATTCATTAAAATGTCGATTTGGCGCCATCGTATCGATTCTCGTATCGCATGAAGGACGACCATGTATTGCCGTATCTAAGGCGTCACTTTGGGTTCAACATTCATTCATTTCCTGCATTCTGGTGAACAATTTCTGCAACAATTTCTGCCGTTTCTGCATCAAGTTATGGTGCAAATGTCTTTATTTATGTCAAGGAAATTATGTAAGGTTTTGATTAATGGGGGGGGGGGTGGGGGCTGTAACCCCCCCATCCCCCCTGTTAAAGGTGCAGTAGGTGAGACTTATAAATCTACCTTTCTGTCATATTAGCTGAAACTGACCCTGTGTTCCAGTAGAACTACATGAAGCAGGTCATTCCTGGCTCCACCTACAGCCTGGAGGGAGATTTACAAAAATCCACCGCTTCCTGTTCAGATGCACCAATCAGGGCCAGTGAGGGGGTGTCTAAATCAGTCAATCACTGCTCATGCACACGCATTCATTCTCCCTTGTTGGGGGAGGGGCTTAGGAGACCGTTTTGGGCTTTAGCAGAAATGGGGGGGAGGGACTGAGAAGTTGTTGATGTTAAAATGTTTTGGCTACGTCCTGGATCTTCACAACCCGACGTACGGCACCTTTAATTACGCCTATGGCCATATCGCTATTTTGTCCCATCCGTACAGGACTTGGGCCAAAGAGCCACAGACCCCCCCCCCCCCCCCCCCCCCCCCCCGCTTGGTTTAGTCCATCTGCCTCTCGTGACTTTAAATCTCTAACGTGTGACCCGCTGTGTTGCAGGACCGGTGGTTTTGGCGTCTGAGGAACAACAAGGTGCAGGAGGGTTATCCCATGCAGATCGATCAGTTCTGGAAGGGCCTGCCGCCTCGCATTGACGCCGCCTACGAGAGATCGGATGGCAAATTTGTCTTCTTCAAAGGTATGTGAGGAAGAATAGTCAGTAGGTACAAACTCTCTGCTTTGCTTCTCTCGTATTCACCATCTGTGTATCACAGTTCTGCCTTCAGTCTCACGGGTCCAGATATATAAACACAGAGGGGCAGTGAAGACACCAATTTATTAGTTTGTTTTTGTCATTTGAGTGGCATAAAACTTACAAATGACTAGATGTGGATCAGTGTTTCCCAAAAGCCCAGGATGACGTCCTCAAATTGTCCACATCTCAAAGATATTCAGCTTCCTGTCACAGAGGAGAGAAGAAACTAGAACATATTCACATTTAACCAGCTGACATCTGAGAAGTTTTACTTTTCTTTAGGGACGCACCTAATCCAGGATCCGGCTGAATATTGGGCTGAATATTGGGCTTTTTGACGTGGTTCTGGTTTCTGCCGAACCGTAGAATGTTTTCCCGCCGAACCGAACGCCACGCCGGTCGCCGTGATGACGTCGCCGATGGTTACGGGAAGGTGTTTGCGTAGGTGGAGCGTTCGATGCGGTCGGCTGTGAGGAAGTGAAAATGGAACCGGTGAGCAGAACGAGTGTTTGTTTGGCAGAACTTTCAGTCAAAATGAAGGCCGTTCAAGTCACGCTACACGTTCAATCTGCAACGCCGGTTTGTCTCGTGGTGGCGAGGAGCCTAAACAACACACGACATGGCCGCCGTTACAACATCTGGTGTGAAAGATCTGAAAGAATACGAGTTGTGGTTGAAGGAATCTACAGACAGCAGCCAGAATGCAGCAACTTCAGGTACGGCAGAGGAAGGACAGTCACTGGTTACTTCATTAATGTGTTACTGTGGTAACGGACTGAGGACCGGGTGGTGATGGCGCAGTGGTTAGAACACGTGCCTTTGGTGTGGGAGACCAGGGTTCGATTCCCACCATGATCCATCAACCAATGTGTCCCAGAGCAAGACACTTAACTCCAGAGGAGTGCGACCTCTGATATATAGCAATTGTAAGTCGCTTTGGATAAAAGCGTCAGCTAAATGACATGTAATGTAATGTAAAGGACGGGAGGACGACTCAGCAGAATCTTAACCAGTGGATTCATGACTCAGCAGAATCTTAACCAGTGGATTCAGGACTCAGCAGAATCTTAACCAGTGGATTCACGACTCAGCAGAATCTTAACCAGTGGATTCATGACTCAGCAGAATCTTAACCAGTGGATTCATGACTCAGCAGAATCTTAACCAGTGGATTCACGACTCAGCAGAATCTTAACCAGTGGATTCACGACTCAGCAGAATCTTAACCAGTGGACTCGGTATTCGGCCGAACCACAAAACAATCTGGATTCGGTGCATCCCTACTTTTTTATTTATTTTTATTTGATTGTTAAAATAGTTGCTGATTAATGTATTGGTTGACAACTTATCGGTTAACCTTTGCAGCTCTATTCTTCTTACAGTCCTTGGTCAGACGGTCAGGTGGTCAGATGGTCAGATGGTCAGGTGGTCAGGTGGTCAGGTGGTCAGGTGGTCAGGTGGTCAGGTGGTCAGGTGGTCAGATGGTCAGGTGGTCAGGTGGTCAGGTGGTCAGGTGGGTTCTTCTTGCTTTATAGCAATCATCACGATTTGTGTGAGTGGAAAAGCTCGATGTCAGGCTCGGGCTAAAGGGAAAGAACGCGCAATCCTTCAAAATCAGAAGTCATGAATCGGAATAATCCTCATGAATGTCTGGACCAAAGTTCAGTTGATTCTGGCTGTAAAATGAAGTGATGTATATTACGGACCGACACTGTCCTCGGAAAATCTTTTTTATTTCTGTCGATGTTAAAAAAGGTTAAAGACCGTTGTGTCATAATCTAGAAACTTGGTAGCAACAGATGCCATTTTGTGTGACATTTAAAATGAGGAAATGTTGTCTGCCTGAATATATCTGATATCTGTGAATTCACCGAAATATAAACAGATTTCACTGCAGTTGCTGTATACTTGAGCTTCTCTCCCTCTTCCTCTCTCCCTCTCTTCCTCTTCCTCTCTTCCTCTCCCTCTTCCTCTCTTCCTTTCCCTCTTCCTCTCTTCCTCTCTCCCTCTTCCTCTCTTCCTCTTCCTCTCTCCCTCTTCCTCTCTCCCTCTCTCCCTCTCTTCCTCTCTTCCTCTCTTCCTCTCTCCCTCTTCCTCTCTCCCTCTCTCCCTCTTCCTCTCTCCCTCTCTTCCTCTCTTCCTCTTCCTCTCTCCCTCTCTTCCTCTCTTCCTCTCTTCCTCTTCCTCTCTCCCTCTCTCCCTCTCCCCCTCTTCCTCTCTTCCTCTTCCTGTCTTCCTCTTCCTCTCTCCCTCTTCCTCTCTTCCTCTCTTCCTCTTCCTCTCTCCCTCTCCCCCTCTTCCTCTCTTCCTCTTCCTGTCTCCCTCTTCCTCTCTCCCTCTCTTCCTCTTCCTCTCTCCCTCTCCCCCTCTTCCTCTTCCTGTCTTCCTCTTCCTCTCTCCCTCTTCCTCTCTCCCTCTCTTCCTCTCTTCCTCTCCCTCTTCCTCTCTTCCTCTCTTTTCCTCTTCCTCTCTTCCTCTCTCCCTCTCTTCCTCTCTCCCTCTTCCTCTCTCCCTCTCCCCCTCTTCCTCTCTTCCTTTTCCTCTCTTCCTCTTCCTCTCTCCCTCTTCCTCTCTTCCTCTCTTCCTCTTCCTCTCTCTGCTCTCTGCAGCTCTAACCGTTTGTTCTTCAGTTACATTGGCGTGGTTTCCTTTAAGCATCAAAGCAGGAATCTTTTTCCAAACTGACCTTTACATTATACACAGGTGACATTTCCTTCTCTCTCGTGTTCAGTGTGGATAACAAAGCGTGTTATTGTGTCTGCTGAGAGCTGAGAGTTGATCTGATCCGCCTCGCTGCTCCGCGTCTCCGGCAGTAAGACCCGCCGGATACGGCGTTCGAGGCGGAGCCCACGTTCCTCTGAGAAAGTGGCATCGTTGCATATTTGATCTATTAAGTTTTGATTGCGTGCGTCACTTTCGTTTCTTTCACAAATATAAGCGCGGACGTTTTTCTCACGAAGCTGCTCTGAAGAAATTCGGCCGGCTTTTTCTCTTCGTCTTCTTGTCTGGAACAAAAACTTTTGTGAAACAAATCTCTGCTGCCATCTGACATCTGCTGCAGTGAGATGAGACGCGGCCCTGCTGTCTCCTCCTCCCGCTGGAAATATCTTTCATAAAGTGTGAAAAAGAGAACGGCAACGCAGCCGGCCTAAAGTAATAGATTTTTAGTCTATGTATGAAACCGCCGTCATCCTTTGTCTGCTCTCTCTCTCTCTCTCTCTCTCTCTCTCTCTCTCTCTCTCTCTCTCACTTTCTTTATAACACACACACACACACACACACACACACCGACATCTTCTGATGGAGTGTCCTGCTATCGCGGTCGGCCAGGAGCAGATATTAATAGCTTCACTCTCTCAGCTGCCGACTCTCTCTCTCTCACACACACACACACACACACACACACACACACACACACACACACACACACACACACACACACACACACACACACAGACCCACACACAGACACGCGCACACACACACACACACACACAGAGACACACACACACACAGGGACACACACACAGACACGCGCACACATAGACAGACACACACACACAGAGACACACACACACAGAGACACACACACACACACAGAGACACACGCAGACACACACACAGAGACACACACACACACACACACACACATACACAGAGACACACACACACACAGAGACACACACACACACAGAGACACACACACACACACACGTAGACAGACACACACACATGCACACACACAGAGACACACACACACACACACACACACATAGACAGACACACACACACACACACACACACACACAGTCACAGCGATGTGTCTTGCACACATTGTGGACAGAAATCTCAGAATTCGCAGGTTTGTTGTTTTTCATTGAGTATGTTTCTAGTTTTAGTTTGCAGGGGAAATCTGTTCTCGGTGAGCTGGTAGAACGAGACATGAAACATGTACTTTCAGTAGGATTACCGGTTCATGGCGCTTCATTTTGAGGTTTTCTATTTTTACAGCGTGGATGACGTAGGACAGACAACAGCACTACCCAATAATCCAGAGGCAGCTGACGGGTCACGTATACCGGTTGGAAAATAGCTCAATCATTGTACTTCAGTACAATTTCGTGGTACTTTATTTAGGTACTTACCGTTGTACTCCAACACATTTCTAGGGGAAATATTGTACTGTTTTTAGTAAGTTCACTGCTGTTTCTGGTTAACTTCCTGTATTTGGATCGGATCGCGTTCTCTAGACCACTTGGAAATGAACCGAGACCCCGACACAGTTTTCACAGTGACGGCCGAGCCCGGTTACCCCCCACAGCCTGCTGCTGACTCATCTTCCCCCCCTCCCCCCTCTCCCCCCCTCCCCCCTACAGGCGATAAGTTCTGGGTGTTTAAGGAAGTGACGGCCGAGCCCGGTTACCCCCACAGCCTGGTGGAGCTGGGCAGCTGCCTCCCCAAAGACGGCATCGACACGGCGCTGCGCTGGGAGCCCGTCGGGAAGACCTACTTCTTCAAAGGAGACCAGTACTGGCGCTACAACGAGGAGAAGCACACGGCGGACCCGGGGTACCCCAAACCCATCACCGTGTGGAAGGGAATACCGGACGCACCGCAGGGGGCCTTCATCAGCAGGGAGGGATGTGAGTACCCACTACTCACACACTGAGACGTCCCACACAGAGTTTAGCAAGTGTAACAACAGTCTGCATTATTATGTGCACATAATCTAATACAATTATTTTTTTATAGTGTACAAACATATGTGGATACACTGTAAAAAAAAAAAAAAATTAATAAAAATCCTAAAATGAAAAGCACCCTAATTCAAATAAACAATTATTTTGGTGTAATACTTTAAAATAACAGTTGGGTTGTTAATTTACATATAATGTCCTTAAGTATTTATATTATATAAGTATTTATATTTTAAGATATGCGTTTAGCAGCGAGGTTATTAAAACTACATTTACTGCTAAAGATGGCAGAGAACTACAACAAGGATACACACACACACACACAGACACATACACACACACAGAGGACACACACACACACACACACACACACACACACATACACACAGAGACACAGAGAGGACACACACACACACACACACACATACACACAGAGACACACACACACAGAGAACACACACACAGACACACACACACACACACACACACACACACACACACACACACACACACACACACACAGAGAGACACACACATACACACACAGAGAACACACAACACACACACACACACACACACACACACACACACACACACACACAGAGAGAGACACACACACACACACACACACACACAGAGAACACACACACAGACACACACACACACACACACACACACACACACACACACAGAGACACACACACAGACACACACACACACACACACACACACACACACACACACAGAGACACACACACAGACACACACACAGACACACACACACATACACACACACAGACACACACACACACACACTTTTATTTTACAGACTTTTGTGCACAATTTAAAAAATACTGTAATTTGTTTTTGTTATTTTCTGTAAAAAAAAAAAAAAATTTTTACAGTGTATGTATATGTATACATACAGGTACATGTATCCAAAAGAAAGAATATATATTAAAAAATAAATCTGTGGCACTGTAGATTCTATATCAATATAAATGATTTAAAGTATAATGTATTTAGGAGGAATCAGCGGTGAGCATGGCCTTCATCCTGTAGACATTGGAAACAAATGTTCAGAGCTTGAATAAAGGAAAGTGTGAACATGTATTCAAATGTGTAGAATAAACTGAGACAGAAAAGATGAAAAGAAAGAACAAATGTCACAAAGCAACATCAGTTCATCACCGTGTGGAACAATGAAAGAAATCAAAGAATAAACTTGGCCTTTCTAAAAGGGCATAACACATTTAAAGTTAAAAACAAAGTGTGAGCATGCTGAATGTTATGCTTAACTGTAAGAAAACTACGATAAAGTTCATGATCAACGTCTTTACTTCTAATAGTGAAGTACATTTTAATATCAGAAAACTACTTTTGATACTTAAGTATACAGTAAATATCAGAGACTTTTACTTTAAGTAATATTCTAAAAGGGGACTTTAACTTCTACCAAAGTCATTTTCTGGTAAGATACTTGTATTTTTACTTAAGTATTGCTTTCAAGTACTTCATACAAGACTGCACGTACGTGATGACGACAGGAGGTAGTTTTGTCATGTGTAGTTCTTTAGTGCGCTTGTATAACTGCACTGTGAAACCAAAACAGCTGTTTTACTACGACTCAACTATATAATAGGTCAACCAATCCAGTCAGTCGGATAATTCATTTTATTCACATCGAACTACTTCTTCCTCAACACGGTGTGTGTGTGTGCGTGCCTGTGTGTGTGTGTGTGTGTGTGTGTGTGTGTGTGTGTGTGTGTGTGTGTGTGTGTGTGTGTGTGTGTGTGTGTGTGTGTGTGTGTGTGAGTGTGTGTGTGTGTGTGAGAGAGAGAGAGAGATCAAAGGCAGTGACACGGTGTTTGATGAGAAGCTGTCCATGGATTTTTCGGGGGAAACAGACAAATGTGGACATCAGACGAAACCTGCTGGGAGA